>CAKAEH010001476.1:0-55956 GCA_916381525.1 Cercopithifilaria johnstoni
ATAATAATAAATAGTATATATATTATAATAATAAAAAGTATAATAAAGTATAATATAATATAACTTATGAAATAAATAAGTTACAAATAAAGTATAATATAAATCGCAAATTTAAATAATAAGTAACGTTAATTAAGTATAATATAAATCATAAAATTTAAAATTTATTTATATATGAAAATAATAAAATTTCATAAGCTTGCAATAATAATAATAATGCATTTCAAAAACAAAGGATTAATTTAATTTTATGATTATTTGAATTTTAACTTTCTAACTTTTTGGTTCTTTCATACAGATGGGATCCGATGGCGACGACAGCAATTCAATGTCATCTGTATTATTATTCATCAACTAAGCCACATCTATCTATCCATTTATTCATCTATCCTATCCTATCTATCTATCTATTTTATCTATCCCAATTCAATCTTAAGCCTATTATTAGTTCTCCTACGCATAACTAATGTGTTTTCTGAGGCGAAAACCATCCTAATTAGGTCCCCGAAGGCTATGAAAAACCCTTAGCGTTAACTAAAATGATAAGAGAGAGAAGGCCTTTACAATCAAATACTCTATTCTAACCGTTTCTATCTTTTTTTCCTCTTCTTAATTGTTATTCCTTTTTTTTTCATCTTTAGATTAAAATGAAAAGAAAAGAAGAATTGAATAAAATAATGAGAAGAGGGTACATTCCTTTTTTTCTTTCTCTCTTTCCCTATTTTTAATTTAACTGAAATTCCGAGCAACAAGCATACATATATATATATATTTATGTATTGAAATTTTAATTTAAATATAAACAATTTGTTTACTAACAATTTATGAAACTGTCATAAATTCTAACAATAATAAATATAAACAAAAATAAATGCTTATTAATTTATGATGGAAGATTAAAAATTTTTCATTATATACATATTATTTCGATCAGTTTCATTTATTAATTATCAAATTGCTAATTGCAAATGAAATTTTAAAATTATTTCAATAGTCCCAAAGTTATAGTAAATATTAATCAATTTATTAAATGATAATAATTATATATGTGAGAATACATCATTACCACTAACGGAATCATTAATGATCCTATTAATATCATTAATATTATTAATTCCATTCTCCCCTTTTTAACCCATCCATCCATCCATCCATCCATCCAGCCATTCATTCATCCATTCATCCAGTCATCTATCCATCATTATCATCGCATTTATTTGCATTATTGCAAAATCTATTAGCTTTCAGATAATCAAACATATCTTCTTCCTACATTTACTAATTATTGAAAATGATTTAGGGTTTTAGGAATAATTCTCATTTTCTTTTCAAATTTTTTGATAAATCATTAATTATTTTGCATATTACAATAGAGCTAATCATTAGTATCATTGTTAATTTGTATATGAATCATAACGATATACTTTTGAAGTATATATTTGATTGCAAATCATTCCATCTAATTATTTATTCTTATGGATTTACTTCCATAATTAATTAACGATCATTTGATCATGTGGTAAAAATTCTTCAAAAATTACACAAAAAAAGTTTCTCTAATTTCTAGAATTTAAATTCAAAAATGAAAATCTCCAAAACATTCTTTTCGTTCAAATAAATAGCATTTTTGATAAAAAGGTTAATTTCTTCATTTCAGTTTATTTTATACAACATTTCCTTTTTTTTGCATTTCCATAATCGGAATATATTAATTTACACATATATATTTAAACGATGGGTCAAATGATGGGTCAAACTATAAAAAAGTGATGGGTCAAGTTCTCCTATATATAAAGTGATGGGTCAAGTTTTCCTATATATATATATATATATATATATATAAATATATACACAGCTAATAATGATAGCATTCACTTACTGTTACTGCTTGCTGCAGAAAAGCATGTTGTGCTGTGCAATATTTTGCATGTTAGATTAAAGATTAAAATGTTTTATCATATGCAATCAGTGAATTTCTTCTGATTAAAAAAGGATGAAACTATAAAAAATACTAGAGCGTATAAGTTTAGTATGAAAAGATTTGGTTTAGGATTTTTAAAAATGTAAAAGAAATGGATGAAATGCAAATGTTACATTGGTGTGATAAACAAATGCTATCTATCCTTATCATAACACTTCATCACATGCAATCAGTGAATTTTTTTTTATCAAAAAAGGATAAGACTACATAAAAACCCAGCTAACTAGCAGTTAATAAAATCAATTAGTAGAAAATGAATTAGAACAAAAACTTGAATATTGAATAATATACGAGTGTTAATTAGTCTATGCTATTAATTAGTTAGAGTCTATGCTATTAATTCCTTAACAATGATTGGATTTCGATAAGATAAAGAGATGGAAAGAAAGTAATTTCATACATATGTATCAGCTAAAAAAGATTTATTCGATATTATACTTGCTCGATATCATCAAAATAATCAAATTTAAATCTCATTGAATTCTAAGTTTATCATTTATCATTTATCATGCTAAAATCCTTCTCCATATTCTACACTAATATCATGTAATTTAAGAAATGGAAAAAAAGAAATTGTGAATATAAAAGGAATTAAAATTAGATATCATTCAATGAATAATGATTTTCGACACTCCAAATGGTTTTGAATGGGAATAATGGAGAAGTAGTAATTATAATGATTATAAATAGAAGAGAGGAAGAATTGCTTCACCAATTAATATCTAAGAATTTATGACCAATATAATGAGATTTAAAAATGCGATGCGAAACATAACGCAAAATGTTAGTGGAACAAATTCATCTTTCTCATTTCATCATCTCTTATCACTACTTCTCTCCTCGCTGTTAATTTTAAAAAAAGGAAGAAAGAGATTTTAACATTTCAAAATTTTAGTCAATGAAAAACATTGTTAAATCAAACAATGGAAATGATCCGTTTAACTGTCATAAAATTATTTTCACCGGATCACACATTGCTATAAAATCATGTGCAAAAAGAGTTAGCCATCTATCTTTCTTCTGATAATTCCATAATTGCTAATTAAGGCTACTTAACTTCTGCAAAACTCACTCGAATAATATTCCCTTATCACCTTCTATAAAATTCAAAGATTCCAATTTGTATTCCATAATCTCAGTTGATTTTTCTAATAGTGTAATCGAAAACTTTGTAATGCTTCTACGATTCATGCCAGTAGTTAAATTGCATTCAATGAGCGGAAAAGTAAAATTTCAAACAGTAACACTTTATCTACTTCTCCTTCTCCGCTCCTCCACTCAATGTTTCTTACCAACCAATAATCAATTAATTATATACTGCAAAATAAATCTCGAGCAAACTTATCTTATAATTTTATAAAATTGAAAATAATTTCCCATCCATATCAAATTATACCAATATTTCACTGCAAATATATTGATTGAGATTTAAGATTATCTTGCAAAAATTCTCAAAATCCCAAATATATTCATATATTTATATTCTTCAAAAAATTTAACACAACAAAATGATTGAATTATTAAATTTAAAAATGAATTAAATATAAACAATATAGTGAAATTTTTCTTCTTTAATTTCAGAAACTCTAATTTCCCTTCAAAATTAAAATCTCGGAATTTCAAAATCTTTTTGATATTGATATTTCAATATTTACCTATTTTATTTTCTCATAGAACTATGAGAAGTAGATTGAATGCATACATGCTTAAATGCTTTAAACAAATTAGTAACTGAAAATATATATATATCATGATAGCAAATATTTGATCAATTGATAGTCACATGATCCTATTTCAAGTATTCAACTAATATAAAACTAACCAATTGAATAACATCGAATGTGCATTTGCTTATTTGTATGAATATTAGATATTATTTATCTGCATTTTCCCCTTTCTCTCTCTCTCTCTCTCTTTCACAGAAATCATTATAAAATATATCAAATAATCAAATTCAAAACTGTTTCCTGTGAACATTTAAATTTCAAAAGGGAATTTCAATCCAAATAACACATTTCAAGGTTTGTACCATAGTTTCATCATATTTCTTGTCCGATAGATTTCTAATGAAAGCTACGACATTACCATTATTAAAAGCATATGATGAGAGATAGGCAGTAACCGCATAACCTTCCAATGTTCACTGCCCCCTTTTGATATAGCACTTCAACTACGACTCATCATATCGCCACATTATTTTATCTATTCTTTCTTTCTCTTCCCAAATCTTTCTCTATTCTTTTTCCAATGTCTATTTTCTCCTTCAAATTGCTCTTTTGATGATCTCTGATCCCTTATATGCTCTCTTTCCTCTCTCTCTCTCTCTCTCTCTCTCTCTCTCTCTCCAAGGTTAACGGCATTTTTTTTGCTCCCATTAATAATAAAATATATTTGTAAACATTTATCGTTTCACAGCATTCATAGCAAAGGAGATAGGAAAATTCCGCTTCCTGCAAGCGCCGCCGAATCAAATATAACACTCTATTCCATTCATTTAGTTGACGGATCATTTAGCTGACGGAATGATTTTGTTTCATTTAATTCGTTTCATCTCTTAAGATTTACTATTTCAATATCATTATCATTCATAGATGATACGATGATAACAAATCATATGCTATAATACTGATAAGAAAGTAAAAATGATGTGCTAATAAATAACCGTTTCTTCATCGGAATAGTGTCAAAGTTCCATTTGGTAATGTAACGTTAATGAATGAGAGAAGATTACTAGCTTATCCTATTCATATAATCAATCTTCTATGAAAATTGTTTTATTTTTCAATAGCATAGTTACTACCTTCCTCTATTTCTCACTCCTCTTTACTAATACCATTTTATCCATATAATATAATAATACAATACAATGGTGATGATGAATAGAGGAAATTTTGAAATTTATATATTCATCTCTATGGTGATGATGATGATAGAGGAAATTTCGAAATTTATATATTTCACCTCTAATGCTCTCCCTTAACAAAGAGAATGTCTATTGAAATGTGGTAAAGAAAATTGACTGTCTTTCTTATCGACTGAAATTATGTACTAATTTTCCATTAACAAATAATAACTCGACAACTATCCACCACCAATCATTTCATTAAAACGATAATGACTGCACGATATGAATGTGAATCAATAATGTTCTCCAATAATATTCAGTCTAAAATATGACGTAAATAGTCACTATAATAAGAGGGAATAGAAAGAATGATCGCGGATACATTTTATTATTAATTACTATTAATTTACTCCCTTCTTCCTTATTGTTTTAATCCTTTTATTTTTTTACCTCTAAAGCAATTGTAACAAATGTAGCTAATCTGCTAACAATATGGTTTAATAATCAGACATTTATTATTATTATTATTATCATGACTGATATTATTTATCCTACGACTAATAATACTACTACAACTACTCTTATCACTTCTTATCATTATGACTAATAATAACTATTATTAATTATATTGCACATATTGCTGATATATTGCATATATTCTCCTCTCTCCCTTTTAATAAAGCTAATTAATAATGAACAATAGAAGTGCAAGAAATGAGAAAGACTTCAAAGTTTTCTTCACAAAAGCGTTGCATAAAAGTTTCAGAAAAAATAGCAGATGGAAATATAATTTGCAGCTAAAACAAATTTAAAGATTGAAATCAATAAATACAAATATATCTTCTTTCTATGACTACTTATTACTTACCTTCGAATCCCCCTCCTCCTGTTGCAGAAAATTAAATTAATTTGTTTGATCTATACGACTATTTCATTTATTGCAAACCATTCCATTAGTTACTCACTTATTATGCTATGTATGTAAGAAGAAAAAAGAACTATTTCACATGCTGAAGATATTATTAATAATATTTAGTGGAATCTTAATTATTTATCATTCCTCATTAAACAGTAACTTTGACAGATCACTCATGATTACTAATATCGCTTAAATTGAATTTTCTACCTTGTAAGAACATCCCACCAAATGTATGAAAATATTTGATGAATGAAAAGATATTCATGAATTATCAGAATATAAACTTCAACAATAAAATGCTTATAATATATAGCTTATAAAATTTTTTATTAACAATCATTTTTTATTATCCACTCATTCTACATGTGATAGAAAAATAATATAGAAAAGCACATCTGCTTATCTGTTTATGCACGATTGGATAATGTTTAGTTAAGCTTATATTGGAGACAAGCATTTGACATGTATACATAAAGTATTTCTTGAGGGAAATGAAATACATTAACTACGAACCTGAAATGAAAAACAATTCTCTTTCACTTATTTTACCGCGCTTCTATTTGAAACATCCGAAACGGACAGGTTTCAAATTCTTCACGTTAAGAAGG
The DNA here is from genome assembly GCA_916381525.1 of Cercopithifilaria johnstoni. Taxonomy (NCBI): domain Eukaryota; kingdom Metazoa; phylum Nematoda; class Chromadorea; order Rhabditida; family Onchocercidae; genus Cercopithifilaria; species Cercopithifilaria johnstoni. Next base: position 6,354 of record CAKAEH010001476.1, read on the forward strand.
TGAAAATGCATTGCGCTCAGTTTGTGTTTATGTATATTCAATTTTTTAAATTTATTCCTTCATCTATTCTATCCTTTCCTTCTCCTTCCATTACTTTGTATTTTCTTCCTCTCTATTTTGCGAAATATTTAATCTATTCCTTCATTCCTAAATGTATCAGATCTTAAAAATTATCAAGAGACTATAAAACAGTGAGAAACTGATATCAAATATTTCAATGATATATATATATATATATATATATATATGCACATAGATAATTTAAAATTAGCTATTCCTTTGAAAAACTAAAATCAAACCGACCTATCTGTTTCGAATTCACTAGCTAGAGGTGGTGAGCTGGTCAGATTTGGTGGACTGCTTCCCATTATATCCGTTGAAGCTGCTCTGTTCAAATCTGCAAAAAATTTTTTCAGTAAAGAAAAACAAATCGAAAAAAAGCGAGAGAGAATAGAAGAAGTAAGAGAAAAATGTTGTTAAGCTAAAAATGATAGATTAATTAAAAAATAGTTACTAAAATAAAGAAAATTAATATTCTCTTCCAAATATCATGCCCTCTCTCAATTAATACCAAAAATACTATTACCAAAAATTTTGGGAAGATGTTGCCCTAATTAATTGCTGTAATATATGTTAATTTTTAGGCAAGCAATTAGAACAAAGCATAATCCATGAAAAGATTTCAAAGACTTTCATTTCTTTCATTAGCTTCAACTTTCATCATATATATATATATATATATATATACACACATACATTCATATACACAAGGAGGACATTTATGCTCTGAATAATTATTCATAAGAAACTGCGTCTACTTTGTATTAGAAAGGGAGGCGGAAAATAATTTCAAACAATCTCTGAAGCTATGGAAATATCTTATATTCATTCATCCATTTGACAACTTAATTATCGTTAATGCTTCCCAGTATCAATCAATGTACCGTTAATTTGGGTGAATCGCTATCATTGTAGATCTAATTGAATCTAACACTGTAAGTGATTTTCTGGAAGATTGAAGTAATTCTTCCGCGACTGCATCAAATGATAATGAAGTTTGCACAACTAAACATGCATTTATACCATCGCTTCTTTTGCTATATTTACCAACAAAATCAAGTTATATATATATATATATATATATATATAAGGATGGATGGATGAATAAAATATAGTATCTAGACGAATAAAATATTGAAGAAAATGAAAACTTCTGAATGACTCCTCTCTTCGCTTACTTATTCTTGCTAATCGTTTTTTTTAAAGAAAAGTATTAAATTTAGAATTTTAAAATTTTTGAATGATTATAACTGCAGATTCGAAAGTTAAAATAGCGTCAAATATGCAATGATCAGTTAGTATCAATATTAACTAAAAGAATTAAATTATACTTAGAACATAATATATCTGCATAAACATCCAAATCTTTCTCTATACATTAACATCCAAGTCTTTCTCTATACAATACTTTGATAAAGATATTCCTATTACTCTCTTTTATCACTTCTATCATATTACAATTCCTATTGCAAAATATTGCTATAGTCCACTTAAAGCAATTGATTTATTTGAAAGAGAGAGGGAGAGAGAGAGAAAAGATGAAGAAGAAATGGAAAAGGTGTAATAGCTATTTTAAAACCTTTTTCTCAGGTTAGCTTTATTTTACTTGAACCATAACTATTCTATCATTTTTCATAGATGTAATCTCCTGTTTTAATTTATTTTCAAAACGTAGAAATTTTATAAAATAAAAATCAAATTTAAATGTAAATGATATAGTTATTACTTATGGAATAGCACTAATTAAATAATATAGATAAGGTAGGGCAATTTTATTGATTAAAAAATACCTTAACATTATAAATTGCATATTTATTATTTACTTATTATATTTCTTTACTTCATTTATTACAGTCGTTATCAGTTAATAATAATGAAAAAAAAACTTACTGGAATCAAGCTGTTCTAATTCATCGTCATCTGATTCGGTTCCCGAGTCAATCATCACCAATGCAGTATTGTCCTGAATGTTTCAATTATTGGCTAATGCCGTTTAATAAATGATTGGAATGGTGATGTGTAATCCATATATGGTTAAATCGAAAGGGAAATTTGGGTTAATATTCCCGTACCTGGATACGAAGATAAATTCTCATCGTGAGAATTTAGTGCGATAACACAAATGAACTCGGAAACATTGAGGAAAGCCCAAGTCAGAGTTCTCTTTTCTGGTTTAGGAACGAACTCCCTAGAATCGGTTCATCCAGAGATAAGGACGTTATTTCCGTAAAGCGCCACGATTCCTGTGATGTCTCGTACGCTTTGTTCGATCCGTAGTTCAGGTTAATTAGGCAAAAAATATTTAATAAAAAAAATATAACGAAAGAAAGAAAGAAAAAAAACCTCATAAAGTGCACTTATTCGAGCACTTCGACGATTTGCTTGTTGAGGTAGCGGTGCAACTATCGCTCCAGTTGGCGCTGTTGTCGTTGTTCTGTTACTTCCAGAATTAGCATTATTAGAAGCAGATTCAAATAAACTAGTATTACTTGTTATTTCTTCTTGTAGTGAATGTTTCTTAAATTTGTTCACTAATTTGCCGAGCATTTCCGCTCTTTTATTTTTACCCTGCTTCGTATTCAATTTTTCACAGTAGTCGAAAATTTTCAGATTTCAATAATTTCACCAATTGAAGAGAATAGCGTCGAAGAAGATAATGATGCTTTACGGATTTTACTCTGTTGCTAGTGAAACCCGTATGAAGAAAGTATCGACGTAAGTAACCATACACATGCACGTCTGCTACCAAAAGAGTAATCGATGTCTAGAATTTGCAAATAATTTTTAATTATCCTTTCAATAAAATTAAGCAATAACAAAATTCACGTGAAACACGTTCAATAACGCATGTATTAATATCAATACCAATTAAGGAGTGTAAAATTAATTGTGGAGAATACTACAGAAAGCATTGACGATTTTTCATGCTTCTCAAATTTACTCTACTCTTCGTAAAATTCACGTAAATTTTCCGCGAACAAACAAACCTATATATATATATATATATATATATATATGATGCTTGGAAAACAGACACCATGTTTATATCACTTTTATGATCTTAAAAATCTCAAATATGAAGAAAACGAAATATTATACTATAATTATGATATCAATGTCAAATATTCGAAATATATGAAAAAATAATTTAATACGTAAATTGATTCTCTCTCATCATTCATTTACGTACAATTTCAATTTCGTTTTATTTTTCTCTCCTCATTTTATTTCATTATTTTGATAAAGAGGGAGACTCCTTTAGACTAAACTATATATACTAACTATATTGTATTACTATAAATTATGATATGAATCAATTAAAGATAAGAAAAAGAAATTGATAAGAAATAATGATGATATAATTGTTGGAAGCAATCCAACAAATGGTTTAAAAAAAAAATTTAAATTTTTCTTTTTAAAAAAAAACCGAATTCCTACAACATCTGCCACCACTAATGAGATAATTGTTCTATGCCCTTTTCATGTCATACAAAATGAACAAACCGATTCATTTCACTATAATTAAAATCAACGAAAAAAAAGAGACCTAAAAAGTAGTGAAAAGTAAAAGGAAAGAATGGATCACATTGTTTTGAAATTGAATCCATTTCCTCGCCGAAAAAACAAAGAACTATTTGTTTGCTAAATAAATTTTAAAGAAGACACAAAAGATTCACATATATATATATATTTGTATATGTATATATCTGCCATTTTTAACCATCGTTAAGGTTAATGAATGCATTTGTCGCTTTCCTTTTTCTCTCTCTCTCTTTCTCTTTTTTAATGACTAATTAACAAAAATAAAAGAAAGCGAAAGAAAAGATTAATGAAAACGAAAGGAGCTTTACATTAATGCCTAACAATAATTTATTGTGGTCTGTTGTAATATTTGGCTGAAAGAGAAAAACCGATGAGATGATAGGAGATTTTTAAACTTATTCAACTGCTAATTTATACCATCTATATTGTATGGATAAGGATAAAAATTTATACCTAAATGATTAACTGAAAGAAACTTATACCTAAATATTAATTGAAAAAAACATAATGAACTTTATCTTACCTTTTGTTTAAAATTAAATACTAAAATACTAAAATTCGATTATTTAGTAGAATAGCTCGCCATCCAATGTATTCAATTCATTTTAGTGCTTCAAAAATTTAAGCGATCATGTAAAAATTTTTTTTCTGTGAAAAAACAAAAAAGACAAATTAGTTAAATTAGTGTTTATTCCTACTTTCAATAATATTGAACAAATTCTTTGGCAACTTTTTTGAAATTTAAAATTTGAAAAAATAAACTTTTTTCCTTTGATTGTTCTTTCACTATTCAACTAAATACAATTTTATTCCAATATACTACCTACCTACCTACCTGCCTACCTACCTATCAAAAGCTATTCCACTTCGATCGCAAATTAGATGTATCCGAGTAAGATCGATAAAATGGTTGAATTAATGTTTATTTTAAGTATTACTTTATGTTCTTCCGTTATTCATTCTCAAAATGTACTAATTTTCGACATTTATACTTTCGATTTTCATGTAGAAAAAATGAAGGAAGGAAAAACAAAAATGTTGAAATGGTTCTTTTGCCTTTTCCAATTCCGTTCTTTTCGTTATTTGATTTATTCACGCATAAATAAGACCACAAATATTTTGTTATATTATGATGCAAATTCCACGGAAAAAATATTTTCTAATTTAACACTTTTTTTTTAAAAGAAGAAAGCAATGGTTAATCAGAAAATTTAGAATGAAACAAAGGATAAAACTATTTTGCAAAAGTAAAGCTTTTCGCGTCTTGCAACATAACTAACTATAGGAAATGATTTTATAAAAATATTATTTTATAATGATGTATTATTGCATTAGTGAAACTAACATATTGCTTCATGCAATGCATGTTATGCATGAGACATATGCGACAAATTGAAAATGCATGCATGCATTTAGGCATATTTTATAAAATATGCATCATCATCATCATCATCATCATCACGTAGATTGTAAAAAAGGAAAAGCAATAATTGAGGAAATACATTTTATTGATAATAGGGTTTTGATGAAAAAGGAATTGTGAAGTTATATTTGTCTTCTCTTTTATAATTAATGAACTTAAATGAAAATTTTAAGTTTTGTATCAAAGAAATAAATGAAATATCATTTGAAGATTAAATAAATGAAATTATGGTTAATTTCTTAATTGAAACATTTCGATTAATATCATCTGAGAAAAGAATGATGAGAAGAAACGAAGAGAAAGAAAGAGGGGGAGAAAAAGAAATAGAAATGAAGAATAAATTTTCTTCACCTACCTACCTACCTATAAATCATTATTTCTAAACAAAGAAGTACTATTTGAAAATGATGAGGTGATTGCAACATAAACTTTTAGTTGGTGATATAACTGTACCATTGATTTTTCTCTCAGTGATAAACATCAAACTATTTTGTTTAATCCATTCGCTGATTAGACTTTCGATAATATAAGATTAAACAATGCTCAAATTGCCATCATCATGATGAAATTGATAGAAGAAGAAATAAATAAAATGCAAAATAGTCGACAATTTGCTCTCTTCACTGATTTCATAGCGTAAACAAAAGATAATTTGAAAAGAAATAAAATTTCATCAACAACAATCACTAACCGTATTTTACAGATTAAAAAAGAAATACGATAAATTGAAATATTCAAAAACCGATACATATCAAACCCCCCCCCCGCCCCCGCCCCTTATATATATACATATACCAAATCCTCTCTCTCTCTCTCACTGTCAGAATCGTATAATTCACTTTCTTAATATTTAAACCTTAAACTAATCGGGAATGTATATTTGAATATCTTTCATTTTTACAGCTGATTTTAGAGCATAGACTAATAATGGCTGATATCATGCTACTAAACAAATGAAGAAACAATTAAAGCTAAAACATAGAGTCTCTCATTTGACGAATAATTCAATCTCGGCAATTGCTAAAGAAAATGAGAAAAAACTATTTTCTTCAATCTTATGTCACTTATGTATGGATACATTATACATATATATATATTATATATTATACATATATATTATATATATATATATACGTATACAATGTATCTGCATGTGTAGTTCGTTAAATAACAAAATTTTGGTGAGCAACTATTCACAAACCTTTTATCAATGCATTTATATATAATATATGTTCACATACACATATACATCATATACCACTCACACACATACACCGATACATAAAGTTAAAAGCGAACACTTTTTAGTGTCGAATATATTTAAAGTGTTTAAAATGCAAGATGTTTATTAGGAAGTTTAAAAGAGATCAAAAATAGTCTCATAATATATCAGTTGATAAAGAGGAATATCAACTGATAAATTGAAAATTTTGCACATGATAAAAGGATTAGTGATAAAGAGGGAAAAAAAAGCAATTCGAAATGTTAGTATTATCAAAATATTTAATTGAGCATCAATTTGATAAAGCCTTGTTAGGGTAGTTACAAATTTCAATAAGTGCCTACTTCTCGATAAATGCTTTGTGACTTAACAAGTCTAGCTTTTCGGTGACGTCATTGAAATTTTGCTAAGGCAATTTACACATATAATCCTCAACGTTATCATATTGATTTTTTAAATGTTTCAAAAATTTCATTAACAGTTGCTAGTTAGTGACAAAATAAATTTTTAGATGAAAAAAAAATTTTGACAATCAATATTTCGATTATAAGAAAAGCCTTTCTACCAATTACTTCGATTATAAGAGAAAAGCCTTTCTACCAATTACTTCGATTATAAGAGAAAAGCCTTTTATAACAAAGTATGTTTGTTATAGTTTTCAGATTAAGTATGTTTTTTTTTGCATAATACGATATTTATTTTAATCTCTCTCTCTCTTTCTCTCTCTCTCTCTCTCTCTCTCTCTCTCTCTCTAAACCTATCTATATCATCTTCTATCAATGAAATTTAGCACTTTTTTTCGTAATTAATTTTTTTGCAAAATTATACCATATATTAAAAAAATACGATGAAAATTTTTGAATTTAAATTTAAGATTTTTGAAAGATAAACAATAAATAAATAAATATTGACAAATATTTTTCGTTGAAGCACAAATTAACAATAACTAATGATTTTTCTTGTTGCCAGAAATAACAAACGATAGTTTTGCCAGAAACAAAAATAAGTATACGAAGTGACAGACAGATATTCTTTACGCCTTCTATCAACGAATGTTACTTATTTTCCATTTCACAATGCAAACCCCATATTTTAAATTCACTTTTCTCCCTTATTTCTTCTAGTAGAATAGAACTATTAAAAGAAAAAATACTAAAATGTCTAATGTTAATTTATTTTTCAATTTTACTATCAAATTTATATCGTTGGCAAAATTTAAAAAAATTAATAAATAAGAGGTTATATCAATGATAACAGTCGTGTTAACAATTTTTCGTTGTTTTTATTGATAATGTTTCGCATTGAAAAAATTGCGGATCATGAAAAATATGAATGAACCATAAGAAGTGTGCGTAATTTAAACATACCTTCGAATAAAGTGAAATTTATCAAAATTCAAATTTAAACTTAACAAAAATTCAAATTTGATTTTTGTTGAAATTGATTTTTTTTTTATTATTACATTTCAACTACCATATCGTCGGAAATTTATATCTTGGAAACATATGATTCTGAAAACATTCGTTTCAATTTTTTCACCAATCACTATTATTAATAGAAGAAAGAAATTACTAGTGATAAATCTGAAATCATTAGAGTATAATTATTATGAATTATTCGGATTGATATCATGATGGAATATATGAGGGAGTAATTCAATAAGCTTTTTCATTGCATAATAAATCGGAAACTAAATTATAATAAGCTTTTATAATGAGTTCAATTTTCGGATGCAAATTAAATCATTCTATGAACCTAATATTTTAGGCAAACATCATAATCTTATCGCTTTTTTCCATCATTCTTACATTAGAAAGCTTTTCTTTCTTATCATCAACAATATAGATTTGTTGTATTCAGAAAAGATTATATGCTATTTTAATCAATATTCGTTAATGAAATTTAATGATTTCTATCGGCTATTTCAAATAAAGCTTAGAAAGTAAATCTAACATTTTCTTTTTGCTATGGAATAAAATGAATGAATCTCGAAGATGATTATGTGCAAGAATGGGGGGATACATGCTTTAGCATTTTCGCTTTCTACTTGATTAAATTCAACAAAACTTTCTTCTCCTCTATACTATTCCTTTCCTTCCTCTTCTTCCTCCGATCCATTCCTTTAACTTTCAAATGCATTTTGATGATTAATCAGAAAGCAAATGTTTTTTTGAACTATTCCGTTATTTCGTTATTATTTCTAAAAACGAACATTATTGTAATATCATGTTTATATTTCAAATATGAATATCAATTTTACATTTCAGTTTTAAAATTAGGAATCAATTTTAGATTCTATTCTATAATATTTTAGGAAAAGATTCGTAGTTAGCAAGAGCAAAGAATTAAAGATGAAAAAAAGAAAAACTGAATTATGTATATATACATATATATGGTCCAAATGTAAGGTATTTAATCAAAATGTTTGCTATAGTATTGAGAATTTCGAAAGAGCTCGACAAACTACTGCATGAACTATGAGGCAATTATGAAGCTGTACAAATAAAATAATTTCAGTTCAAATCATTTCAATATTAGCCAACTTTTTAATCATTAATTTCTACACTTCTTCAAATCATTTCTTCCTCCGTGCTGCTAACGCTGATAGTAGCCCTAGATAATCACGTCCATATCATTCTTTCAAATATCAACTTTTTAAGTAAATATGAATTAATAAAATTACTGTATCATAATTGAGCCATTCTTATTTCATCTCAAAACTTTTTAAATAGAGATATTTACCTAAAAGATTATTAGTAATAACCTTGACAGTCTATGTATTAAACACAATTCACTTCGAATATTTCATATTTTGGGAATGAACAAGTCTTACCTATTATCTGCAATAGAAGAATAAAAATCACTGAATTGATCATCGGAAAATAAGGGAATAGTAAAAATGATAAAGGAAAATTTTCTAAAACAGCTAACAACACCGACAGAAGATTCCTAATAATTAAAACTATTTTATTTTAACTTGAATTCCATTTTCTTCCATTAATAATTATTCGTTAATCCTCAAAAATAAATATCACATTGAGAAGATAAAGAGATTCTTAAACTTCAAATATATAAATGTTATAATTTGAGATTAAATAATATTCAAAGAGAAAAATTACAATTCCAATTCAACTGATTGGTCATCAGGCTTCAATCAAGAAATGACAATATTCATCAAATCATATCATATCAGATCTGAAGATTTCTAGACTTCATAATAAATCATCTCATATTTAAACTATCGTATTGTGGTAACAGAGAGCAAAGAGTATTACGAAATGATAATAGTGAGGAAAGGTACAGGTAAAAAATTGGTACACTATAACAACTATTACTACTGCTAAATAAATTGCTAACTGAAATCATTGAAAATGAGGAGGAATACTTCGCACTCTCTTTTCACCATAATTCCTCTCCCATTGTGAAAAGAAAACAAAATGAGGAGTTAATTTTTTTAAGAGTATTTTCACAACTACTACTTCACCTTTGTTCTCCTAATCTAACCTTCCTCAAGTACCTATCGCCTTTTTCATAGAGCACAAAAGTCGTGCTTCTGAATTACTACTTCTTACTTATTTCATTCTATTGTTAAATATCCATTATGATAATTCAATTAAGTGAAATTTTTTACCTTCCTTCTCGTAAAAATTATCCAAATTTACTTTTATTCTTATCCCTAAGTTAAACTTCCAACCCTCAATCGTCCCTTCTCTATTCTCTTTAACTCTTTCTAATAAATTCTATAGTTGACAAAATTCGATTCTCATTTACTTTTCTTTAAATGATAAAACATAAAGTGCCACTATTATATTACTTTACGATCTAAATCGTACTATTTATATTCATAAAATAAAATAAGCAACTTGAATTTTTGAAGTTTATAGCTTACTCGATTTAATTGCTCCCTTTTTCCTTTCACCTCTGATGTTCGTAATAATTCTATCCACTTGTTCACTCGTTGTTCATTTTCCAACGTGTAGGAAGGATGCAGTTATTATTATCATAATTCAAAAATAAATTTTTCGAAATTTAATCACAAAATTGCAATTAAATATGAAAAATGCTCCAATAAAATAAAGTAAAAATGAAAATCGTAAATTGATTAAAGCAGAAAACAAATGAGAAAGAAAAAAGAATGCATTAGTGAATTAAAGTTTAGAAAAGTATGAAATGAAGCAAAATTAATAACTATGCCATACAAATGCTATGAAAATATATTTTAGTAATTGGTTGGGTTAAAAAAATTGCACAAAAAAGTGGCATATTGTTGAAAATATGATTTGATTTGAGAATATAATAAAAATATTGCTGAAAATATGATACGATTTGAGGATACAGTAAAAATGTTGCCGAAAATATGATTTGATTTGAGGATACAGTAAAAATATGATTTGATTTGAGGATATAGTAAAAATATTCTGCATGTACAAAAATTTTGCTTCCAAATCGAAGCTTCTCGTTTATAATAAGAGCTTTGAAGCGTTGTAGGAAAAAAAACCATACAACATTAAATTTAAATTTAAATTTTGAAAAAGATGATGATAAAAAAAATAATCAATTTATCATTTAACAGAACAAAAAGAAAATTCAATTGCATTTCTTCAAACTATTCTCTATAATAGGTTCGAAATTCTTTTTATAAGGTTAAATCTTATATTTGTTGAAAGTTTACTTTAGAAAAGTGAGATAGTCATTAAAAATACATCGAGTAAGAAGCATCAAACACACACACACACACACACACACACACATACACACACGCATATACATATGGAAACATATTGTTTTTCAAAAAACCAATCACAAATTGTCTATCAAAATATTCGTTGTAATGTGTCCTTTCATGATGGCCTGACTATCGAAGATTGATGATTGCTTGCTGTCAATAGAAATGTTCGTGGATTTAATCAGATAGTTCAACGGTAAAATATCATAAGTTTTTTTTTTACCGAATTCTCACATATGCTTATTTTTAATCAAAGTTCAAACGTTTCCGTCTAATATCGAACAAAATGAATTGGTGAATCAAAATTAGTTATCAATTTATTAAATCAAATAAAATTAGTTGTTTGAAAATTTTCACACACTAATAAACGTACAACATATATATATATATATACTATATAATTAGATAAAATGTTGAATATTGGAATGAATAGTTGAACTGCTTTTTTATATATATATATATATAAACTGAAGGAGGAAAGGTGAAGGCTAATGTTGCATAGGCCAATTTTATTCGACAAATCTTTATTTGAGAAAGGATAGCAATGATGCATGAAGTAAAAGTAAGGAAAAGAAGGCATGGAGAAGCGAAAGATTGAATTTGAATGAAAGAAAAGCCCTTAATTGCAAGGCCCTCTACTGCTAATACTGCTAAAACCGGTTCTACTACTACAATCTAAAGTGAGCACAATGCCAACAACATCATGTGCAACAGAGCGAAAGCTATTTTAATAAAGCTGATACAATTATTTATCACCAATCAAACTTCCATTCTCGAGCATTTATCGAACCAGAAGAAAAGCCTAAGCTAACATATATATATTAGTTAGATGAGTTATTTCGAATTTTAATTTTTAGAAAAGCTAAATTTTAAAAGTTTCCTTCTTAAATTTAACTTTTTTTCATCATTAAATATAACCCTGATCCTGTTATAAACAGAGAAAAATGATTTAGAAAAATTAAAATACTTGAGGGAAAAATAATTGAAAAGTATGCGAAAATAAAATATTAAATAGGGTGGCATCTATGAATTTAAGCGATGAAATTATGCATAATTTAAAAAAAAAACAGTAAGAAAGTTGCAAAACTTAACGATGACGCAAATATTTTTTGCAATAATAACAGGCTGGCATTAATTTTTATTTTTTGATATCGTTGACATAAAGATTAGAAAGATGTATATTATTGAGGAGGGAGGCTTTTAGTTGATACTGTAAAATTCAACAGTCTTATTTCTTCAGAAAGATGAAAAAAAAAATTGAATTGAAAAAAAATATCAAATCTTTTAAAATAAATCAAACAGCTGACAAATATTTATGACACACATACATACATACATACATACATACAACATACACATACACATGCAAATACCATTAAATACGGCTATTGGTTGAGCTGATAAATAAAAGAAAAAGTGTGGTACGATTTGACGGATGTGTTGAAGAGGCTATACATAAATGTTGTAAAATGATTGTGGTATGATTGTATCACATTGTGTAATGCATTTAAATAAGGATTGATTTATATTGCAAATTTGAAATTTGAATAATCAATGATTATTATTTGAATTTGAACTTATTATAATGTATTTCAAAAAATTTAACTACAATATTCATATCTACAGCTTCTTGGATAACGGATAATTTTGGTCTAATGAAAAGAGCACTAATAATAATAATAATAATAATAATATGAATACATATATGAAATTTTAATTATTAACTAAAAATTATAACCATTTCAAATATATTATATAATAGGAGGAAAGAGAAAATATATAAATAATTATCATTTATATGCAAAACTATATGATTTAAAACAATAACATAAGATAAAAAAATAAATATTAAAAATGTTAGCAAAAAGGAAAAAAAAAAGATTTTTTAAACTGCTTTTACCAGATTTCAATAAAAACAACCATCTCATCATCAATATCATCGTCAAATCATCAAAATTAAATACTATCATTTCATCAAATCATCAACAATATCATCATCATCATCATCATCATCATCAAAAAAAATACATTCTAATGAAAAAATAAAATAGCATATCAAAAACATTTATCAGTATTTCCTTTTTCATGTATCACTTTTCTTTTCTCTCCGATCTTCTTCCTCCCTTTTTACCAAAAAACCCTCATCAATTTTTGCTACCTCACAGGAAAACGAATAACAACTATTCTATGCTATGGGAAATAGAAATAATTGTTGGTTGGAACAACTTTTTTCCACCCACAAAAAAATAAAGAGGAAGAAAATTGAAAAACCAAAAGCTCTGCATAAAAATTCTTTTCACTCATCATGCATGATTGATTTTATGGTGTTTGGAAAGAAAATCTAAATTCAAATTATGCGAAGTTCCATTTCTTTCATTTTACCAAAATAAACTATGCTTCTATGGATCAATCATAATTGCTTGAAAAATAATTTCATTCCTCCAACTAACTGATATAATTCAAAATTAAACATATCGATCAACTAATTAATATATTTCAAAATTAAACATATCGATCAACTAACTTATATATTCCAAAATTAAATATATCCATCAACTAACTTATATATTTCAAAATTAAACATATCGATCAACTAATTAATATATTCCAAAATTAAACATATCGATCAATTAACTTATATATTTCAAAATTAAACATTTCGATCAAACAAAAAAATAAATACTTGGAAAATTATTTAAACTCTAATTTATCTTTTATTCAAATTTTACTACATATTTTTGTTTCTTTGTGCTCTTTTTTCCCCCTAACATATTGCTCGAAATATTCTTATCAATCATTATCATAAAATTCAATTTTCCTAAACAGTAAAGCATTTCTGCTAATTAACCAACGAAAGATTATCATGAGATGGTTATAAGAATTACACGAAAATCATCTGAAAAATTCTTCTTACGCATTTAGTAAAAAAAGCCACAAACTTTACGTGTAATATAAACTTCCTAAACTTCACGTACACTTTGAAATATCACATATCAGTGTGTATGATAAACATGAATTAGTTTTGATTTATCCAACTGAAAAAGAAAAAAGTTTTCAGGAAAAAATTATGTCACCTTTAAACTCTTTGTGAATTTAATATTTTTATTCATTTAAAATTCGAAAATCAAATATCAAAATTTAAGCATTAAAAGAATTATTGGCTATTATCAAATTTAAATTTGGTAACAACGGAAAACTTCACGACCACAATGTAATAACTAATTTATAAGCTGATAAAAATGTTTTTTTTCCCATCAAAAAATTTAAATTTGAAAAATTTGAACGATCATCCATCGAAGTGAAGATAATATGTAGTAATTATAATAGTAATTATTAATCAATGCAAGAAATTAATTAAATTATTCAAATTTCTATCAAATATATTCATGCATCAATCAATCCCTTCAAATACTTAACTTCAATTCCAAATAATCCAACTAACCAGCAAAATGATGAAATAGAAAAATGAGATAATTATAATGTGAGATAGTTGTGAATGCTGAGCACGAAATCAACATACCGGAGAGGAGCGCTGTTGGACGCCCTTGAAAATATGTCATTACCGACACTCACTTCCCCATCAAACTGTCCTGCCTCCACCTCCTCAAACTCATCCCCCTCCTCCCACGCACCTCTTTTCCCTCCTCTCTTCATCCTTTTAAACGTGTATTAAAAATGGGTATATGTGAATATATGAAGCCTGTTGTATGTCCATCTATTTGAATGTATGTTTCCGTATGGCAAAATTTCCTATTGTTAAATTAAATTTGAAAAAAATACGAATTCTAACTTTTCAATTAGAAATTAGGAAAGAATAACATCGTATTCTGAAGTACTACTTCATTCAATACCTCATGAATATATGAAAAATTACAATGATACTTGATGATTGTTAAATCCGCCACATAACAAGCTCCAATCCTGTTTCAATAATACATCTTAATAACGTGGTATCTTTACTTATAATACCCGAGCAGTGACCTCTAAAAAAAGAAAACTTACACGTAAATCGTTGAACCATTTCACTTCATCCATTAGGTAAATTAAGTGCGCTAAATGATAGTGTTAATTTAAATTGCAAAAAAGAAAAGTATATTTATAAAATTTTAATTTTAGCAAATTAAAATATCCTAATAACAGTTGAATTTAAATAAGACTAATTAAATCTTACTACTTTTTCTCTTTAAACCTTGAAATACATAATATTAACCAAACTTATCGTCCGTCCTTACCGCATAAAATGATAAATTAACTGTTTAGATGTTAGGCACTATAAAGTACTTAATATCTATCCTTCATAAATATTATCTGCTAAATGTGTAAATCATTTTCAGCTGTATCCTACGAAAACCGCTCTTCTCTGAATCATCCATCACTCTGAAATATTATAGCAAACTGTCAACAAAATCCTTCTGCATATTCAAAATAATAAATGAAAAAAAAAAAAACAAAAACAATAAAATTGTAATAAAGATAAGCAATATACGTACGAAATCACCGCATAAACAATTACCAGAAATATCAGAACTTACTAACTTACCAAATCGAATGCTGATCACCTCCTATCTTCTTAATTCGTTTCATAATTAAAAATTATCTTTACCTGCCAGTTCTGTTTATTTTATAAACCATAATATTTTGATGCTAAATGTCAGCTTGAAAATTTGGCAATTTCCATATTATTTTTCTTTATCTGCCATTTTCTTTACCTGTTTATTTTATAAACCATAATATTTCAATGCTAAATGTTAGCCAGGTAAAATTAACTAATTGAAAATTAGATAAATTGTAATTATAAGTTGAAAGTATTTCGTTCCTTCTTTTTTTGTTGGCAAAAAGGAAATAAAATTAAACTAAATCAAAATGAACAAAATGAAAAAGCACAATTATCGTACACACATATCAAACCCATCTTTTTTCAATCATCTATTTTTCCTATCATTACGGAATATCTCTCTCTCTCTCTCTCTCTCTCTCTCTCTCTCTCTCTCTCATAAAAACTCTTCCTTTCCCCATTTGTTTTTTTTAGTTACACCCAAACAACATGGCCTACAATTGAATCTATCATTAATCATCGATTTTTGATGTCTTATTTTTGTTCCTAAAAAAAAATTTAATTATTTGCCGCCGTTCAAAATTTCTATAGAAGTTTTGAAATTATGATTTTCATCACTTTTATCACTTATCACTTATAATTAAAATGAACATTTGTCACTAATGATAAACTATTATAGAAATATTATAGATACTAGGCTAGAAATATTATAGATATAAACTATTATAGATACTAGGCTGTAGATATAAGTAAAATGATGATCATTCTTGCAAAAACTTAAAAAATCTTTAATTGCAGAGCTATAAGCAGCATAATAAAACCATGTCAGATAAGAATAAAAATTCATACCTTTCTTTTTCATTTCACTATTCTTCACTTTACTAACATTCAGGCAAATTGAACAGCAATAGATAGCAGTAGAATGTTGAAAAGAAGATTGATTCTTGAGTGATTAACGAAATACCTTAAAAACATTTCTTAAAAACAAAATGTAATGTTTGAAAACTGAAGAGAAAAGAACTCAGGAGAATTTCAATAATAAATTCAATTACAAATTACAATTTAATATTTTATATAGTAATACATGATATGTTTAAACTTAGAAATTTCAAATAAATTTACTACAAAAAATATAAATGAATAATTTAAATCATATTTCTTCTTTTCATTCATAAAAAATTTACAGTGAAAATTTTGCAACTCAATGAATAAATCATATTTTTCTTTCCTAAATCATTGCTTACCTTTTCAGGTAAGCAATTAATATTCACTACAACAACAGTATAAATAGGGTAAAAGAAATGATAGCTTATTATAATTCATCCTGAAAATTGCATAATTGTTGATAAATTATGCATGTGACGATATTATAATGACAATGTTATCGTCGATCTTTTTTTTATGATTACCTTCTTCGTTGCTAGTTATTTACCTTCACATTCTATAATAACACTCACTTTATTTTTATGTCAACATTCATTCATATCTATCATCAATACACATCACCACCTATATAACAGCTATGTCAATTAAAAGAAAAATAAATAAATTAGCAACCAGTTTTATATATCTAAATAACAAGGTTAATAATCACAAAACTATATGGTTGCAAATTTGACCAAATCATCATTTTCTATTTTCTTGAAAATAGCACATGAACTATGAGATATTATTCCTTTAGCATTTATTTCTCATCTTATCTCTATCCTATCAAAATCAACCAATGCAACACTACAGCATCATTCTCCTAAAAAAAGAAATAATTCGATTTATCGAAAATTTAAATTTAAAATAGCCACGTAAAACTTACTGCTATATGTATAAACAAATCAATCCTAATAATAATTCTTCTTTATCATTAAAGTTTTATTCTTTGTATTTTAGTGCAAATGTATAAATGTATTAGATATTGTAAAATTGAAATGAATGAATTAGAAAATGAAATGCTTTTGGAAAAGAAATATTGTACTACAATAGAGAGCAATAGAAACAATAAACGGCAAATTGATTGGTGCGGTATCGTGACGATTGGCACCGGTACGTACACTCTCACGGATTTATGTATATGCCATTCAATTCAAAGCAGTTTCAACCCAATTCAATTTTATGAAGACGATAATGTTGACAATTGTAGAAGTATTCATAGAGAATTGAAAGAATGACAAATAAATGATTATTATTATTATTATGATTTCATTAAGCGTTTATTAACACCACTAAAACTATCATCATCACTATCATCACCATCATCATCATCATCATCATCATGTTATCTTTCGTTTAATTGCAATAACAAACTATAGAAAAGCAAAATTTGCTTATATCTTTGATTCATTCCTTAATAAAACTACACTAAAAAATGAATCGTATAGCTATTTACAGGTGTCAAAATTGAATAACATACTGTAAACAATCGTGAAATTACATTTCTCAGACTAACCTTTTACTTGGAAAAGTATTTCAAGTGGCATTTTTCAATACTGATAAAGAAATTTAAAGAAAGCAGCATATATATAGTATTTTTGAAATTTGGATTAAATTTATTATTAAATTTTTCACAACAAAATAATAAGCAAATCAGTTCCTGAAAAATATCACTTAGTACCAATGAGTAATAAATTTAACATATTGATAGCACAAAGTTATAATTGTAAAACAACACTTTGAGCTCATTAATTTTAGCATAACTGCGAGCACACACATACACACATATTATATAAACGCACACACACACACACACACACACACACACACACACATGCATCAACAAAGGTACAATCACACCTATATATCTTGATTGTTTCAATGACTGATTCTCATAAAAATTCGTTTTCACAGAAAAATCATCAACTT
Source organism: Cercopithifilaria johnstoni (assembly GCA_916381525.1). Taxonomy (NCBI): domain Eukaryota; kingdom Metazoa; phylum Nematoda; class Chromadorea; order Rhabditida; family Onchocercidae; genus Cercopithifilaria; species Cercopithifilaria johnstoni. The sequence goes on from CAKAEH010001476.1 coordinate 24,736, forward strand.
GAAGGATTGATTAATGATTGGAAGAGAAACCCTTTTTTAAAAGAACAATACTTTCATTTCTTATTGAAATTTTAATGAATTAAAAAAAAAATAATTGTTATAAATATTTTAGCATACTGTTTTCCGATACAATACATTTGATCGAATTTTAGCAAATAAATTTTAAAATACCATCAATTATATAAACAATTATTATTATTATTATGCTTAAAAGATTTGTTATGTATTAATTAATGTAATTAATGAAAATAGATATGTAAATAATTCAACTTATCAAAAACTAAACAGAACAATAAATGATAAGAAAATAAAAAAGAAATGATAATGTGGTTGATCAATTAGGAGGATAGGCACGATCAACTAAACCATTTCATCTTTTTACACCATCAATATTCATGCGATACGAAATGATGACATGTCTATCCGGAAAGAGGTCTTGTAATGTGAACGTTCAAATCAATCTATTTAATGAATTTCTAAATCTAAACTCTTCGAATACAATTTCGATAATTTATGTAACAAATACACAATTCTAAATTCATAGTGAAATTACACACAAAAAAAAGAACCGAATTCAAGAATTAAATGTTTCCTCTTTTCCTCTCTCAAATATATGAAATAGTGTGAAAATTCGACAGAGTAATTAAAACAAGAAAAGGATTAAGAAAGACTGTGCCAACCAAAAACATCCAGTTCATTTACCGCCAACTCTAGCATCTTTAACTCTAATGTTTATACAACAGAGTGGATAGAGAAATAAAGCATTTGGCCACAGGCCAATTTCCCACACCCATTGGCATTGTGCCAGCGGGTGTAGGGAATCCCTTGTACTCTTTTTCGTTCCGTGCCAACAACAAAACATCAACAATGATAGATTGATTTGCAGACAGTCGAAAAGAGTATGGTCAGCAAGGCGCTAAATTCAAATTGGTGAAAACTTGCAAGAGTGGCCCTTACCAACAGCTGAGCGAATGCTTGCTTACATTTCGTAACGGCATTTTCCAATTCGTCCTTCTTCAACATTGCAAATTTAAAGAACATAAGTAAAGTATCACTGTACCATACTTTTCCTGGTAATGCCATTCTTCCCCATTTAAAACATACACTTAGGTAACAAACAAAAATGCTCAGCAATTAATTTATCATTTTGATTTATCTATCTATTGCATTTTCAATTAAACAGTTTGCCAATTAAGTGCTGTCATTTAATCATACATTTTGGATGTAAGTGAACCCCTTCCCATACTGGTAAAATGCCAGTAAAAAATTTTAATCCGCAAAAAAATAATACTAAAAAAAAAGAGAATGACGATAACAAATAAGAAAAACAACAACAACAATAACAACAACAACAACAACATAATACTGGACACATTTCTTTATTGATTCTTTCAAAAATAAAATAACAAACAAAACTTTATATGAGCATTATTTGTAAGAAAGATGCAATAAAAATAACAACGTGAAAAACAAGTGGAAAAAAATCTTTTATCTTGAAATGGCTTTATTTTATACATAAATAATTAACGAAATAAACTTACGTGAAAGATTGCCCTCCAAAAAGAAGCCCAATTGAATGTTGACTTATTTACAATCTAAAAAATGTCGCAAAAATATGAGAATTACTACAAATTTAAAGAAAAAAAAGGTAAAACAAATATCTTCCATTATCATTTTGTACCTCATTATCTGATAGCAAAAGATATGGATCGAATCGATCAAAATTTTTAATGTTATAGGAGAGTGATGTATTTCGCAAGCTGCTTTCTACTCCAACAGCAACAAATGAAAATGTATAGTTGAAGTATCTGATCCTGCAAAAAATCAATATCATTCATTGCAACATATTTAATCGATGTTAAATCAAAACAAAAACACCATTAACCTCTATAATAATAATAATAATCTTTTATGGGCATAGAATTCAACCAGGATACTCATATCTAAGAAGTTAACTCGAAAACTATGATAAGAAATCTCAGAGAAATCGGTGAATATGGATACCAAATTTTTGAATCATTTAATCAATCTTATTCAAAAGATTAAAAGTATTTTTCTTGGACTACGATTGTGGAACAAATATTATTCTATCGCCTGCTTATCTGCAGGCGAAATTATGTCAATTCTATTTATCATATATGTGAAATAAGATTGAAGAAAGAAAAATGAATAAAAAGTTGAGAATAATTGTTCGTGAGATAATATAGGTTGCTACCCAGCAACGTTTTCTTTTAATAAAGCTTAGCATACCTAGTATATGGTCGATCGTTTCAGTTATGCATAAAGGTAGAGAAGAATTCAAATAGCAATTTGATAGCTATTGCAAATAACCGGTTCATGAATTTTAGTGATATTTCAATGTGTTTAAATTACAACCAACATTTGATAAATAAAAAAGAGCAAAGCTTTTTCAATAAGTTAAAGATTCATGATAAATTAAATTGGCAAATTTTCTTGATAAATTAAATTGTTGAGTAAGACAAATATTTCCAGCAATTGGTGAAACTTCAACGTTAGATTTTTATTTAGTTATAGCATGAGATCTTAGAAATGAAGAAAATAGAGATTATGTAAAATGTTTATAAGTCTTTTCAAATTTAAAATTTGAAAAGATTCTAGCACATATTTCGTTATATTTGTTTTTAAACATGAAAATTGTCATGGAAAGCTAATTTTTGTCCATTTACTGTGAGTAAGCTATTAAGCTATTAATTTAAGCTATTACCTGTTACCAAAAAACAACTCACACTCCATCAAACAATTTTAGTTTACACTCCTAAATGAATTTTGAGATTATATAATAAATATATATATATATATATATATATGTCAATGGGTTATTACCTGCCAAATAAGAATTCCAACAATTTATTTCTGACTTAATCTGGCTTAATTGACATAGATTAGAAAATATTTAAACAGTTTGAATTAAAGCTTCGCCGCTATTTAAAGGTTGCATAGTATGAAAATACATACTGTAGAAAAGAATATTTTGGATAAAATTATCGACAAATTAAGATGAAAATTCCAACTGAAAAATGAAAATTCATGGCACCGAACATTATTTTATGCCATTTAAAATAACAGAAACTTTTTTAAGTGCAACAATTTTTGTTCCACAAAAATAACAGAAAGCTGAAAAATGCCACATGTTTAATGTAGCAATTTCGAAAGTACTACCATAGCAGTAATATTAGTAGAAATATCAACAGATAACACAACTGCAACAAGCAATGACAGTCTCAGAAAAGTTGAAACGTCGAAAAAAGGTGAAGAAAAAAAAAGAAACTGGAAAATTCGTGCAGTATCGCCCACTAAAAATTCTACAGTTTTGTCACTGCAATAATTTTTCATCTTTCTTCTTTCATAGAAAAGCGAAAACATAAAGAAATGAAATGAAGCAATACCTAAGCGAAAGAGAAAATACTGATATCATACACAGCTTTATTGTCCATGTGTATTGGAATAATTTACAAGAAATTTGAAGCAAAAAAATTTCGTTGTCTTATTTTCTGTTGTTTAGCATCAGGAAATGATGATAGCACAAACAACTGTGAACAATATGGTAGTATATGAACCTAAAGTTTCGTGTATTATCACATTTTTTAACAATAAACACCCATACAATTTACAAATTTCTAGAATGCAAAACTACTGTATAAATTGAGCAAATACTATAGGTGAATAAATAAATAAACATTACCAGTAAGTAAATAAGCAAATAGTCTATTTGAATAAACACTAAAACACCAAAAGTAATTTGCTTTTTAGCAAAAAAAATTACTATAAATTACAATAATGCGTGGGTGGTGATATTCAATCAGCACTATAACTTACGCAGAAAATCGAATCACCTATTTGCTCTATTTGAACATCTTCATCGATATTCCAGTCAGTTTGTTATAACTTATAAGACTTAACTTACCAGTTCATTTCTTGCATAAATCAAGTGCTTCACAGAAATTAAATTAGAAGCTATACAAGACTGCCAGCATATTGATTCGTATATTTGTAGCACTTGTTTATCAGTTATCAGAAATCCTGAAATAGATTGTAGACATAGATTAAGAAAAATTAGGACGAAATATTTGACATGTTACTCAAATTCTCATTTTGATAGCAATTAAAAATCAGAAAAATATATATGAACTCTTGTTTGATGAAAAAAATTCAACCTTTATCCTTCTCATCTAATAGCTGATACAGCATCTAATAGCAAACGCGTTCAACGGAAACATTTTGATGAATCTGACTGCATTACGTGATATTCTTAGAGATCAAATAAAAATACTTAGCAGTCGCCAAATATACATAAAATTAGACGTCACATAAGACTATCAAACAGAAATATTTTAATAGAGCGCTGACAAAAATTTATCAAAAAATGAACTTAGCATCGAATTTCCAAATACTTTTGTCTTAGTGAAAACAAAAAGTTGCATAAGTGGTATACTTTTAAAGTTGCATACTAATTTTCAGTTAAATTTAAAGCTCTATATGCCATAAATTCGTCCATCGCCATCCTTTATCTTCTCCTTTTACTTTAGGCACATATTTATTATTTAACTAAAACTAACGAAAATAATTAAATAGCATGAGGTTCATCATTAGCCGATCCTTCGTAAAAATAAATAATTATTCCCTTAGATTTTTTAAGGAAAAGAAAACGAATTCACCAAATGCCTTCTCCGAACGGTGATAATAATCATGATAATTAACAATAATAATAATAAATAATTAATAATAATATTATTACTAACAATAATTATATATATAATTATCAATAAAAAGATTGAATTTCAATGAAAATCAATCCAAAACAACAAAAGCTCACAGACCCTTTGTCTCTCTTGACTTGATGCCAAAGTGGAAAATGAAACCCCTCTAGAGCATGTCAGCTGTTTTCTGAATCTATTTTCAACTCGATTAAGTAGACATATAAACAAATGATAGGTAATGTTTATCAATCTCTGCAAATTCCCTCTCCTTATATATATATATATATATATCAATTTGCTTTGAAGCAAAACGAAAATCTCAGCAGCATATTTTCAATTAAAAATAATAAAAAGCGGTTTTAAAAAAGAACCATCTTAAAAATGTGCATTCAGAAGTGTCCAAAGTAGTGACAGTATCAAAATTAACTACCTGTAAATGTTAAATTAGCGCACAAAAACTGAAAGAAAAATAGTGGAGCAGAAAAAAAAGGGAAAGCCAGTTGAAAAACAGAAATGAACAAAAATGCTAGTTAACTTCATTCCTCTTCTACTCCCCACGTACCCATTCATACAAAACTTCATCATCACCATCATCATTATCATCAATATCATAACATCATCATCATCATCATCATTATCATTATCATTATCATCATTTTCATTTCTAGCATTATTATCATTATTATCAATCTTACCGTCCGATATGATTAACGGTGAAATTTTTTCATGATGCATCTACGACCATATTTAATACATTTAAATTGATTGACTGGTTTTGGAAAGATTTTTTTTTAAACTTAAAAATTCTAACCGAACAAATCATTAAAATGCAATTTCTTGGAAGTAGTAAAAACTAACTCAAACATTAACTAGCACAAAGCATATGCATATATTAGTAATATATTGAGCTAATAGTTTGATTGATATACGCGATCTTTGCCACTTTTAAATGTGCTCTTCTGTTAAAATCCCTCGTGAAAAGTAAGAGAAGTTTAAATGATCGATCAAAAGGCAAAAAGATATGCCTAACGGACATTTTAGAAAGGAGAAAAGTAAGAAAATGAAAAGATATTTGTAATTATGAAGTAACACTTCTCCTTCGACCATTCAATATTCATTTACTCTATATGACAAAGAAAAATTCTTCACTTTTGAAATAAGCTTAACAAGTTCTTCTGCAACCAACCAAAGCATTCGCTTCTTTTTCTCCTTATCTTCAGAAAACACTGAATATTTCACTTTTTCATAAAAGAATACTGTAACGCAATTTCCTCTAAATAACATGAACATAACAAAGTAACAACAACAACAACAACAACAACCTACAAATATGTCCTGCATATGCTATCAAGCTAAATAGTCATGATAATAATCTTTCATGAAAATAATAAATGAAGCGATTTTAAAAGATCAAAAAATGAATGTTCTAATCGACCAATTTTATGCATACATAAATGCATCATCCTAAAATATTTGCAATGTGCAAGTAAATGCGCAACTTCTATATATCAATTAAAAATTCTGCAATAAAATGAAATTTTATTATCTAACTAAACTGATCCAATAATAACTAAGGTTAAGAGAGAATTTCAATATGAAATTTATTTCTTCAACTTTTTTATAAATTAATTAAATGTTTATTGTTCATAAATAGCCGAAATTTTCCTTTTTTCTTTATCATTCTCATCTCTTTCACTTTTTCCCTTCATCTTATCCATTCTACATTACACTTTAATCACTTTGTATCTACAAATTCTTTACATCTATATTCAAAACGCCAATAAGTTCTAATTCGTAAAATCCGGAAATTATTTAAGTCCGTAAAAAAAGACAGCAACTTCATAAAAATTAAAATATTCGAATAAATTATGAGAAAATCTTTTCACCATACTAGCTTTCTTTTTTAGTCTCTCTCTCTCAATTCTTTTGCACTTTCAACGTTTAATTACAACTATGATCGCTAATTTCATGATAATAAGAAATAGCAACATTTTGCAAATTAATTAAAAAGAAATCGTATAATTCCGGGTTATAATAAGAATAATAAAGCCAAAACTACAGCGATCGATCGATTCATAATTTTAATCAACAAAGTTACTGAAATGATAAACATTCCAGTTTAACGAATTATTAACAACAAAAAAGAATGAATGATGGGAAAAAAAGAAATGATATATTTTCGGTTAATATGATAAGTTTTCATATCGTGAATGATAATTTTTGCGAAAATGATTCATATCATTCATTAAAAATTTATCATGCGAAAATGGATATAGCAATATATAACTTATAAAGTTACTTAAAGAAATCTCTCTCTCTCTCTCCCTCTCTCTCTCTCCCATCTCTCCAATTTTTCTAAGAAAAATTGACAGAAAATAGGAAGAAAAATATCATACTTCCATAGATTTCCATAAACATTCACATTTATGAACAAACTTTATCAAATTGCAAAACTTTTTTAAATTGCATAGTTATAAAATTCGCTAACTTTTCATAATATTCTCTGGAGAATGAGCACGATGATCAAATTCAGAAGGCAAAAAAGAAAGGGAAAAAATGAAGATATTTTTACAACAATCAACAATTAGCTAGCTAGCTGCTCATACCAATAATATATATTCTTGCATTGATCGTACAAAAATTTGCTAATTAGCCAAAAACAAAAAAAAAAAATGAAATAATTGAATGAAATGAAAACGTTCGAAACACTTTCATATTCAATCTCATTAATTTAAAATTAAGTAAGAGATTTCATTCAGAGCATTTATGAATATTTCTGTATTCAACAATTCTTCCATTACTTCTTCATTTCAATATATAATGCGGATATGAGGAAGATTTCAATTTATACTTTCTTCTAGGAAGAAAAACTTTTTTTATAAATATCAAGTAAAATCATAGTTCAAATAAAATAGCAAATGATGGGTCAATCAAAAATGGATAAGTTCAATCAAATGATGACACTGTGCTTTATAAGTAATTCATTTAGCAGCTTTGAATGGAAATTAAAAAATGATTGCCATCGAAGTTAGTGATAGCAATTTAGTAAAGTAATAGTAATAATTTAATTTGATAGCAATGATAGTAATTGCTAAAATATTTCAGTGAAATAAAACTAGAAAATATAGACTACGAAAGTAAGAGAAAGAATGATAAATGAACTTAAACAATAATTCATTTCATAATACACACCAACGTGCTTCTCAGCAAATCAGTGTAATATGAAATTTCGTATTTCAAGAAGAAAATCAGACAATCTTGGAAGAAATCCGAAAAACTATCTTGATATTAATAAGTTAACAAAAGGAACTAAGTGGAAATACACCATTAACTAATGCTATTCGTTTAGTTAATGGTATGTTTTGAAAGAAGGTTTGATCCTCATCTTTTACAATAACACAATTATCACAATTATCATAATAGGTATATGTATTTCTTGTGATAAAAAAATCACGATCAAATCTTCATTCAAATATACAAGGATAAAATTCAAGTAGTGATAATCATTTTATTACTTATTAAAAGGTTAACTTTTGAAAATAAAAAAATCTTAAAATTTGAAATGTGAATCTTTGAATTCAATGATCTCCTTTATAAATTTATCTGTAATGATTTTTCCTCATGTTAACAATCTGAAAAATTATTTTGTAATTTCTACCCGATTAATAGTCCTTCATTCTTTTCCTTCCTACCACTCATCTCATTAGTTCCTTCCCGAAGGTCAAATTTTATAGATTTGTAAAATAGATTCGACAATTTTTTGAATTCACACAAAAAGTTGTATTCATGTTGAAAACAACAGAACAAAAAAAAAACGGAAGAAATTAAATGATAAAAATATCAACAAATTAACATGATCAATTGTGATTACGGTTTCGTTTTCCTTCTTACCACAATTCCCCGGGTAACATCAAGGAGCAGTATTTTACTGTTATCATATAATATCTTCTTAATCAGTCATAGTAATCAAATCGCATCTCAATAATAAAACATTGATAAATTGATAATAATAATAATGATTTGATAATAAAACAGTGATAATTTCATCTTAACGAGACTCATCATTATCATTATGCAAAATCAAATCATTCTGCACTCAATCATTCAAATTGAAGATATGGAAATTGTGGGTTATGGGGTAAAGTGATCAGAAGTGATCAATAATCTTTGCTCCTCGTATTCTAATAGAAATTTCATTCACTTAGTAAGAAAATTATTACTTATTTGTCAATTATTGCTCAAAATTTCTTCTTCGAACAAATTCTTCCAACAATTATGATTAATCAAATATCTGATAAAAATTATTGATAATAAAAAAGCCAAAGTTTTTAAGCTATTAATTTGCTTTCTTTTCAACTTCAAAACAATTCTTCGTAATTCTAAACTATTATTTGATATTGTCTAGGCTTTGAGTCTAAACTACTCTTTGATATTATCTAGGCTTTGAGTCTAAACTACTATTTGAAATTGTCTAGGCTTTGAGTCTAAACTACTATCTGATATTGTCCAGGTTTCGAGCAAAAAAAAAATGAAACCAATTATACCATTCAGTTGAGCAATTACTAATGAAAAGAATCTTAGTTAATCATTGTTAAATATTATTTACATTGGATAACATTTCAGAATTCCTTATTAAAATAACTTATAGGAATTCTATAATTTCATTTGATTCTATTTTGTTAAATCAATTAAGTGGAATTTTTAAATGACTTCAATTTATTGCTAAATTCTCTCATCAAATTTAGTAATTGAATACGACGAATAAATAAATCCAATTTATTGACATGTGAAAATTATGTAATAGCTCGTACGTAATAAGTTATCTTTACGAAAATGTGAATTTTTTATCCTCAAAAAAACAAATTATCATAGCAGCTTGTAAATCATAGATGCTATAAAAACTGGAAACAAAATTCGTTATCGACATCGATCATTGGATGACAATTTGATGAGAGAGATTGAAAGGAAAAAAATAAAACAGAGCAAAATATAAAGCCAGTAAATATAATTATAAAGCAGTAAATATAAAATAAATAAATAGTAAATGCAGAGCAGTAAATATTAAATGAGAAATGTAAAAAGGTTGGTAACAAACCTGTAATAAACGACCATGTGATACAGTATGCTTATAAATAATTAGAATAGTAAATGAGAAGTATAGCAAGCTATCATCATCACATAAGAATTTCATCTTTCGAATCCAAAATTCATCGTTCGTCCTTCATTAATTGAAATTGTCACTCTATAAATAATATTTTTAATAAGAAGAAATTTCATTCGCTTTGCTATCGTTCTAGTAAAAATCTAAAAATTAAACATTTCTTCTCATTCATCCAATTAATATCAAAAATAATAGAAGCCGTAAATTTCACATAAGAAGACGATATCTTTTCATCATCAATTAACGGTCATTAAATGCGACATGCGATAGATATTATCGATGATGGCAACTATCGTTCGGTAAAAAATTTCCTACTAAATTATGACATCATTTCTTATATTATATATTTAATCGTATTTCACCTAATTTTTTACTACTATCAAATAAAATCAATAATGCAAATTCTTTCATACTATATTTAACAGAAAAGAAAAGATGAAAGAAATCCAACTCATGTATATCAGGAAAACACTATGGTACTTACCATAAGTAAAAAAAATTTTTTAATTAATTAAATTACTATAATTTACAGAATTTATTCTTATATAGTTTGCAGAATTATACTTTCTATAGTTAACAGAATTTATTCATAAAATAATCAAATTTTTAATTTCTCATTGTTTTTTTCTCATAGAATTATATTTTATATCGTTAACAGAATTCATTCACAAAACAATCAAATTTTCATTAGCTAAAAACAATAAATAAGAATGAATCATTTTTAACGATGAAAGAATGCGCGATTGTTTTTTTTTCTATTTAAATCACATCATTAATTTTATATGAATTAAAAACAAAGAAACTTTTTAGCCTAACATAAAATTAACAAATAATTAAAATAATATTTAGTGATTTATCAATATTTCGTGATTTATCACCTGTCGTTCAATACTTTCTTTTTTATCATATAATACCTATCGTTTATTTAATCTTACACGTCGTTTAGACGTACGTATGATAGACGTATCTTTAGACGTACATTTATCACTGATTTTATAGAATTAGCCTTTCTTTTCCTTTTTTTTAATTTGATATTTAAAGTAGAATTTCATCGTTATATATAAAACAATGATCATAATTATTTAAATGGAAAAAAAACCCTTTCTTTTTCCTCTTCTCTCTCTCTCTCTCTCTCTCTCTCTACAAGTAATTATTTGAATGAAAGAAAGGAAAAAAACCCCTTCTTTTCCTCTTCTCTCTCTCTCTCTCTCTACAAATAATTATTTAAATGAAAGAAAGAAAAAAACCCTTTCTTTTTCCCCTTCTTCTCTCTCTCTCTCTTTTTCTCTCTTATCCTCTTCATTACTTTCATCTTTATCATTATCTTTAAGCAAATTTTAATTGGCTAATACTAAAAAGTAAAGAAAAAAAGAAAATAAGAACTAATTGAAATTATTTTCAATTTTTCATGAATTTCATAAATCAAATCAATTTATGAAATATTTCAAAAAAAAATAAAAAGCTGTAGAAAGGAAATAGATGGCTGTTATTGTTGAGATGGTATTTATTCTTCTTTTCTCTCTCTCTCTCTCTCTCTCTCAATATTCTCTTATAAAATCATGAAAGCTTTTCTCTTTCTTTGTTCATATTTATTTCCTTTCTCTCGCTTTTTTTCTTCTCATTTTAATGATTGTTCAAAAATGAATTAAAAATTATTGAAATTACTTGAATGAAATCATCCTCTCTCCCTCTCTCTCTCTCTCTCCGTTAATATGGCAAAATTTAGCTAAACAAAAAAATGAAATTTATTTTTATAAGTTATATATATATACATCTCTCTCCCTCTCTCTCTCTCTCTCTGTTAATGTGGTAAAACTTAGTTAAACAAAAACAATTTCATATATATATATATATACATTTCTCTCTCTCTCCCTCCTTCTCTCTCTCTCTCTCCGTTATTGTGATAAAACTTAGCTAAAGTAAAAGTTAGTTAAACAAAAACGAATGAAATTTATTTTTATAAACATTATATATAAATATTCATTGTGATATTTTCTTTTTATGGACTAAAATAATTATTAGATCGATATGATTTTGATATTGGGATAGTCGATTGTTTCATTATTATTCGATGAAAATTAAATGAATTAGCTACGAAGACTATTTTAGGCAAAAATTGATAAGATGATATAAACATTATGATTATCATTTCACTCTGCTATCATTATCATTTTCACTCAAATAATGATTTTTCTTTTAGATATTACTCCCTTCGTTCCGAACATATCATTTCATTGTTTTTCCTACTCATCTCATTCGATCATCAGGAAAATTTCCCAAATAAATATTCATGATCTCCCGGTCTTTCTCTTATCTCATTCATTACTTCAAAACTATACAATCGATAATGATAGCAAAGAAGAAAAATTGACATCTTTTCGAACATTTTCATTTTTCTTTATTGATTGAAGCGAAAGAAAATTTTAAATTATTTCTCAACTTTTATCGATTTAAATCCATTATAGAAGAAAATGCTTGAAAAGAAAGAAAAACAAATTTAAATTTAAATTATTATTCAATTTAATTTTTACTACCACCTGTGCTTACCTTCTCGGCTACACCTATTATTTGTTGAAAAAAACGACAATATCTTCATCATCGGAAAATTCTATCATAGTTCAATCCATAATGGTTTTATTCATAAACTTCTATCATAGGAAAGTTCTATCATAATAATCCATCAAAAGCTCTATCATAAACTTCTACTATAGTAACTGATAATAATTCTATCAACAGTTCTATTATAAATTTCTATTATAGTAACCCATAATAATTCTATCAAAAGTTCTGCCATAGAAAAGTTCTATTATAATAATCCATAATAGTTTTATCATAAACTTCTATCACATGAAAGTTCTATTATTGTAATTCGTAATACTATCAATAGTTCTATTTATAAACTTCTATCATAATAATCCATTAAAAGTTCTATCAGTAATTCTATCATAAACTTCTATAATAGATAATCTACAAAAGTTCTATCATAGTAATCCTTAACAGTTCTATTCATAAACGTTTATCATAGGAAAACTTTATCATAGTAATCTATTAAAACTTCTGTCATAAACTTCTATCATAGATAATCTATAAAAGTTCTATCATAGTAATCCTTAACAATTCTATTCATAAACATCTATCATAGGGGAAACTTTATCATAGTAATCCATTAAAAGTTCTATCACAAAATCTTTATCATAGATAATCTATAAAAGTTCTATCATAGTAATCGGAAAATTCTATCATAGTTCTATCATATAATAATTCAATGATTGATTATTATATGCGGAAATGTCCCACATTTCACATTATTATTATTATTATCTTTTATTTAAGATTATCCTTTTGTCATTTAGATTAAATTAATACTAACCAAAAATGTTCGGACGTAAAATGAAATAAAAATTATCCATTGAAAGGGAGAAATGTTACAGAGAGATGGAGAGAGAGAGAGAAAGAGAAAGGGAGAGAGAAGAAGCCTTTTTAAGTGCAGTATACTACAAAAAAATAGAAGCGATCCAAATGAGACCACCAGCGAAGATACATGTATGTATATGTGTGTATGTATGTGTGTGTGTGTGTGTGTGTGTGTGAGTGTGTGTGCGTGTGTCAATTTTAAGGCTTTTCATTATGTTTGAAAAATTAGATAGACCAAAGTTAGACAACACACACACACACACACACACACACTTTTTTTCTCTCAAAAAGAACCATATGGAAATTAATTGTAAAATTATCATTCATAAAACAAAAGCATTAATTTAATCTGATAATTAAAAATATTTAAAGATACTAATAAATATGAAAAACGACAATTATAAATATATTTTATTAAGATTATGAGATAATTTAAAAGGGGAAAAAAAGAAGAGAAAAAGAAACGAAATTTTATTCGGAATTAAAATAGACAATAAACAATTAGGCAAATAAAATAGTATGCAAATAAGAACGAAATAACCAATAAATAATTTCGGCAAATAAATAGTATGTAAATAAGAATAAATTTAAATGAGCATAAAATTGAGGTACTTTTTAAGATATGAAAAAAATTTGATAAATTGACTAAAAATGGAATTACCTTTCGCTTCTTCCCTTTTTTTTTACCACTCAAGCCGTATTCACTACAATTATATATAATTATAGATGATAAGTTAATTATGAATAAGTAATTAAAATGAAATGTAAAATTAATGGAAGAAAATTAGCAAATAAATAATTAAGCAATTATGACTACAAGATGAAATGAATACTTTCTAAATATATTTCGATGAAAAAAAAAGAAGTGTAAGATTGATTAATTTACTACGGTTATAAAGATCTGATTAGAATTCACGATTAATTATATTATAATATAAACATGCTATCCGGTTATGAATCATGATTCAGGAAAGAATATTAGATGATATAATATGCAATGATTACAATTCATTCCCGAAATTTAGGTCATGGCATAAAGCCAATTAATCCAAAGATCATTAAACTATCATCAAATTATGGTCAAATTTTTTTTTTGGTTGAAAATTTTCGTTGGCTTCAATTGTCAGAAGACAAAGTATTGGAAATGAATGCTGGCAGTAAAGATTGAATGGTAAGATTACGATGAGCTAAGGTAAAAGGCCGTGAAAATCGAGAATTTCAAATGCCAATTGAGCAAGAAGGGAAAAAGAATGGCATACGAATAATCGCGCATCTCTTCCCCTCTTTCCCTCTCTCTTTTACCCTTTCTTTAATACATCAGAAATGTAATGATACGAAATAGCATGATAGTTAAGCAGTCAAACAGTCTAAAAAGGACGATAGCATAAATTGATGAGAGTGAAGGAGAAATGCAAAAACACTATGTGAAATGTGGAGCGCATATAATGCGCTCCGCCCTTTATAAATCCTAATTCATCCTAAACTCGAGCTTTTTCAATCATACATCATACATTTTGCTTTTTCTCTATATTTTCCAGAGTTTATTTCAATATCTTATCTCTAAAGTAAATCTTTAGCAATGCTAACTTTCTAAACATTCAACACTATTTGGTTAATTGTATAGATTACTTGAACTCTCCTTAATAACCATATACCTTTTCATGCTTTTTAGAGCTGAAAAATTAATGAAGACTTCAGTGATAAGATGTTAGATTTTAGGAAACGAAAGACATCGAAAGAGAGAGAGAGAGATGGGGTCATCGAGGATTAAGAAATCTCGGATGTTCATCATCCATTCTCATACAACCAGCTGCTATACGCGTATGACGCAAAAGTCTTTCATTCATTTGCATAAGTCATATATAGGAAGATCGAAAAGATGCCATTTTATTGAATGATTAAAGCTATTAAAGCCTTAGCCCAATCAAGATGACAACTAACTTGGCCAACTTAGCCAACGAAAGCCAATATGTTAAATGACAACTAACTTGGCTAAAAAAAAAATGCCTAGCTTATATTCATCATCGAATAGCGATTTGTTTTAGTTTTTGCTGACTATTCGAAACAAATATTTGCTAAAAAATAATATTTAAAAATTTTCCTTCTTTTTATGTATGACATAATTATCATTCATTCATTTATTGTTTTGATTAATTACTATCAAAATAAAATTTTTACAAATTTCTCTTATCTTTTCTTTCACCCTTATTTTCTACCTGAATATATTACACTGATATCATTCATTCAAATTTAATAAACAAAATTACTACCACCTATTATTACTATAATTATTATTACACATAACATACACAAAAAAGAAAATAATTGAAATCAAATATTTTCAAAACGAAAAAACAAATACTTCTCTAATTTAAGTTTTACTTCTCTCTTAGTCACAAATTAATTAAATAATTAAATTATTTCTCTTATCAAATTCATTTTAAATTTCATTAATACATAATGTCTCGCAAACAAAAAGAAAGAAATAATTCAATAAGAATGAATAATTGTTAGGTCCCGAAAAGAAAACTAATGACCAGTAAGTAAAGAATGAATGACCATTTGATTACTTGTTTAGTTTTAGGAGAGCTGTCAATTATGATAATCGGGAAAAGTGGAAATCCAGTAGAAATTCAATGTTCACTTCCTTTTCTTTTTTCGTCTTCATTTTTCATCTCAAATCTTCTTTAATTCACGCATATTGGTGACATAGACGCCACGCCACCCATTGTCATTTCCCACTTCTTCAATCGCCTAACTAAGACAGATCGATCGGTTCACTTCGGTACATCAATCCATTCTATGTCATGTCATGTAATGTAATGTCATGTCATGAAATGAAATGAAATGAAAATGAAAATGAAAATGAATCATTCACTCATTTAATCTATCGATCAATCAATCAGTCACCTAATCAATTGATCAATCAATCAGTTATTTTGCGCACTCATTTACTACTCTACTGCAATTGTAGTCGTGTTAATAGTATTACTAGCAGTAGTCATAGTAGTAGTTGTAGTAATCATGGTAGTAGTCGTAGTAGTAGTAGTAGTAGTAGTAGTAGTCGTAGTAGTAGTCGTAGTAGTAGTAGTAGTAGTAGTAGTAATAGTAGTAGTAATAGTAGTCGTAGTAGTAGTAGTAGTAGTAGTAGTAGTAGTAGTAGTAGTAGTAGTAGTAATAGTAGTAGTAATAGTAATAATTAGTAGTAGCAATTAGTAGCACTAGTAGTAATTAGTAACAAGTAGTAATTACTATTTTAAAAAAAAGAAAAGTAATTTAGCAATTGCAAAAAATCTTTAGTAGCATGAGCAGTAGTAGTAATTGCTCCTAATTTAGTAATTTCAAAAAAAAAAGTAAATCTAGCAATAATTAAATATTTCTAATAATTATATCTTGACAGATAGTTTCTTTGCTTCTTTTTCACTTTCTTTCTTTTCTCTTTTTCCGTGTTTTAACTATTATTACTTTTTTCTTTTTATTTCAAAATTATAATAAGAAATAAGAAAGGAAGTAAATATATGAAAATTTTTGATATCATATATATATATATATATATATGATAATAATGATTTTAATTTTGAGTGAAGTTAGATATAATATTTTAAAATTAATTGAATATTATTTTAATTATCATATTTTAATTATCAATATTATTTTAATTATCATATTATCAATAGCGCGGATAATGTTAAGGCGGTGATGTCAAGTCGGTAATGTCAGAATTAAAAAAGCCTAATTAAAAGTAAAACTTTGAGTAAATTAAGGATGAAAACGACACTTTACATTATTGTTAAGATATGATCTGTTAACAAAGATACAATAAATTAATCAATTGTTTTTAGTGCTTTTGCATAAAAGAGGAAGAAATGAGTGATAGATAAGTAATTATTTTATAGATAAAGATGAAAAGAATTGAAAAGTTCTTTTTCCTTTTCTTTTCATTCTCATTAGTTTAATTCTTCAACAAAAGCTATAATTACATCTTTTGATGACACCTTAATGACAACAATTTTCAATAAACGAAATATGCATGCATGTTTGCATGTGCATGTGTGTGTGTGTGTGTGTATGTGCGTGCATGCAATGAAGAGAAAATTTTAATTTCGTTCCACCTTCTCTATCACATTAATATTTGAAAGAAATTTTCATGTAATAAAGCAACTTTGTCAGAAATTCATAAAATTCTATTCTATCAAAAAGAAAGCTCATGAATTTACAGAATTCTATTTTTAAAAAAGAAATGAAATTTATTAAAATAAAAAGTCTTCTAATTTAATTCAATTTGTAAACAACGATGAGTTAATATAAATAATATAAATAATGATTTAATATAAATAATATAAATAATGAATTAATATAATGAACTAATATAAATAATATAAATAATGAGTTAAGATAAATAATATAAATAATGAATTAATATAAATAATATAAATAATGAGTTAAGATAAATAATATAAATGAGTTAAGATAAATAAAGTATATTTGAGATAAATGGATATAAAATGAAGGCGAATCTCAATTATCATAAGTATCTAAAACTATCGTACAATGCTAAACTCTATATAGTACTAATTTAAGAAAAAAATTGCTTTGTTTATTTCTAACAAATAATTAAATTAAAATAAAGAGATCGATAACGGATAAATTCCTGAATAACTAAGACGTTATATCTGATACTTATTTTAAAATTATTTTATAAAACAGGAGAAAATCGAAGAATTTACACTTCACAGTAAATTCAATTAGTTATATATATATATATAATATATATGATCAACTAATCAATGAGAGAGAATAGGAATTAAATTTCAAATTTAAATTTGAATTTGAATAATTTGTTTAGTTTAAGGAAATTTTAGTATTATAAAATATTTGTTAATTTCGGATGAATTATTCCTTCAAATATGAGAGAGAATGGATATTAAATGATAGAGAATAGGAATCAAATGAAGGAGAATGGGAATCAAATGAGAGAGAATGGGAATCAAATTAGAGAGAATAGGAATCAAACGAGAGAGAATAGGAATATCAACTAACAGAGAATGGGAATCAAATAAAAGAGAATAAGAATCAAATGATAGAGAATAGGAATCAAATGATAGAGGATAGGAATGAAATGATAGAGAATAGGAATCAAATGATAGAGAATAGGAATGAAATGATAGAGAATAGGAATCAAATGATAGAGAATAGAAATCAAACGAGAGAGAATAGAAATCAAACGAGAGAGAATAGGAATCAAAGTTCAAATTTAAATTAAATTTCGAATAATTTAAAAATACCTTTTTCATTGCTCTTAACATAAGTTTTTAATATATGCCATATATATATATATATATATAAATAATTATCAGGAAAAATATTACAAAAATATGATAACAAAAAATTTTGTTTATAATAATAAATAATATCGTAAATAAAAAAAGCTTTAGATAAAATTTTGAAGTAATTAAAAAAATACTAATAAAATTTCGTTTTATATTTTTGAATAGAAAGAATTTTGTGAATTATCATTTTGATAATATATCATTTTTCGTTGTCCTAATTATCAGAATAAAATATGCATTTCAAATTTTATCATTATCATTAGAAGAATTGATAAGGATAATAAGAAAAAAATTTCCAAATTAAAATTATTCAAATTGAAATATAGCAAAAGAAAAATGGATCAATTTTCATTTCTTCTTTTCTATGATTTCAAAATTTTGATCAAATTTGGGAACGTTTTTTTTTTTGGAATGAATGAATTAAATAATATTTATATCAATTTCAAATTTCTCTTCCTAAACAATTTCCCATTTTAAAATATTACAAAGTCCGCATATTTTCACGAAGTGTTAAATGGATTTGTTAAATTTAATATAAAATGATATTAACAATAATTGTAATTATTAATATCATAATAATAACGATAATCGTTATATCTATAATCCTGATAATAATAACAATAATAATATTGCATATTATGAGGATATTTTAATAGCTTTTAAAAAATTATTTGTTTTTTGATTTGATACGTATTTTCATTGAGTATTAAATGAATTTGTTAAATTTGGTATGAAATGGCATTAATAATAGTAATCATTAATATCATAATGATAACGATAATCGTTATATTCGTAATCCTGATAATAATAATGATATAGCATATTGTGAAAATGTTTTTTAATAGTTTTTTAAAAATTTATATTCTTTTGTTACTCAATTTTTTGCATTAAATCATTTTATCACATATCTTCTTTTCTCAAAATTATCATTATCATACTGTTTGTTTTGTCTTTTTTCTTCTTTTTCTTTCAGATAATTAGCGCCTAATATGCGACATAAGCGCTGAAGAATTAGATATCATTAATTTATAACGAATAAATAAACTATATCAATAAATAACTTCAATTGAAATGAAAATAAAACGAAAGCAGATAATAGCTTTGTGCGAAATGTTTTAATTGATAATAATGATTATGGCTTAATAACAATGATTGTATAATATGAGCAAGCAGATGATAATGATTATGTTCATGAGAATGTTGATGTTAAATTTGAAAACTTAACTATGATATGAATTCTTCAACTATATCTAATTGATAAATATTTTTACCTCTGCACAATAAATAATCGCGATATTTCGAAATATTTCGATCATAGGAATAGCTCGTAATCTTTTATGATAAGTTTTACTCTAATCAATTAAATTTGCAATTACCATTTTTATCTCATTCTTAAATTATCATATCAAACATTATAGATTGATATCTTTTTTTATTCAGATGTTCTTTTTACCTTTCTAACTTTATCTTTCCTAATATTTTTGCTAGTATTAATTGATTGATTCTAATCAAAGATACTAACTTAATTATTATTCGTACGAATAATTGCTGATAAATTTTCTTATATTAATTGGAATATTTTAATATGCGCAAAAAAAGTGATAAGTTCAGTAAACGTTGATATGATTTAAATGATTTATTTGAAATGAATGCAAAGCAAATGATATTAATAAAAATATTTGAATGAAAATGAAAAGATTAGATAATTAAATTATTGATAAGAAAGACTAAAATATTCTATAATTTATTGTTAATTAATGACAATTACTAATTGCTTATTCCTCCTGCCACCGCTTATTTCATTTTCAACGCCTTTTTTTCGATATTTTTTTAAAATTAATTTTGAAACTTTTAAAACAAAAAAAAAGTTAAATTTATTTAAGTAAAAAAAGAACTGAAAATTAAATTTAATATTTTTAAAATTTGTCAAAAATCAAAATTAAACAATTTTTTTCAACTTTTAATTTATTTACATATAAAATAATTATGCAACATATCAATGCAAATATATATTGGGCGCATATTGACGTATATTTGGCGCTTATAAAATCGTAACATCTATGTGAAGTGAATAAGACACTTAAAGTGTGTGTGTGTGTGTATGTGTGTGTTGTGTGTGTGTGTGTGTGTAAATATATTAAAAGATTAACCCAATTTAAAATTCACATTAACCCATTTTGAGTTCCTTTAAAGAGAATTATGAAATTTCATTTTATTACTTTTGATCCTAAAATTTTAAGGATACTTCATCGATTGATTTACTTTCAAATGTCACAATACGAATAAAATTTAGGTCAATAATATTTTACATAGTAATTGTATATTTACTATTATATTTCTATCATTTGCTCATTTGTAAATATGCATATGTAATACTTCTAAAATATTTATACTTATAATAAGTTTGTAAGCAAATTTGTTATTTAAAATTCATTTGATTACTAAATTATCCAAATTTTAATTATCCTAATTTTTTAAATTTTCCTAATTTTTTATATTAATCATTAATTATCATATGAATTATAGAATTTGAATAATTTACAAATATACAATTTAATTTCCCTTAGAAATATTTAATTACTCAAAAAGATGTCAAAAAATGGAACATTTTGTAAAAATTCAAATTTAAATATGCAAATATTATCAATAAAATATTAGAAAATGTATTAAAAATTACAAAATAATGCTCTACAGTATAATAGTTGACAGTAATTATATCAAATCTGTTTACTGTAATTTTCAAATTTTCATCAACTTTAACTATTCTATCCTATTGCTAATATAATATTATATTGTAAGTGATCAGCAAAAATGAACAGATCATTGATATCACTTATTGATAAGCAAAACACATTTATCTTGATGTAAATAAGGAGAACAAAATAACATAAATAATTCTTTCATTCATTTATAATAAATTTATTGAAAAATTTAATTTTCAACATGCTTAGTTTGCATATCATTATCAATTATTCCTAATTGATAGAGGATATCTTTTATCACTTAACTATCACAAAATATGCAAGAAAAATTTGTTGAGAGAGCTTGTTAATATTTACCGATTGATAATTAACTTTAACAGATGTAAATAATCATTAAGCAATTTTCTTTCTTTTATCATTATCAAATCAAAAATAACATTAAAAGGAATGGAAAGTTATGAATTGAATGATACGATTGGTACCAAATAATCCGTACGGCAGGTATTAATTATTCCATACGACAAATACTAATTAATCCATATTACAGGTGCCAATTAATTCATTTCATTTAATGTAAACTTGCTAATTTTATTTCATTCATCTTTTTTTAATTAATGAAGTGAAATGGAATAAGCATAAATAAGAAATTTTAAATAAAAAATATCGGTGTAGGTTTTTTTAATGGATAATAAAAATTATGAGTCATCAGTTATGAATGTATATATATATGTATATATATATATACATTCATAACTGATGACTCAATTAATTAATATATATATGTTTAGTTATATGTGATAGAGAAATGCTAACTTAAATGATTGATTAGAAATGGGGCAAAAGATGTTAAAATTTTGATGTTAATTTTGTAGATAAAAATAGTAGAAAAAAAGAGAGAGAGAGAAAATAAGAATAAAAAAATATGGTGAAAATAAGTGAGTGACAAATGAGGAAGAGAGGAAAGAGAATGAATGATATGTGAAATTGCAGAAATAAAACTTTTTAGTAAAACTAAAATTAAATTAATTTTCAACTTTCATTATTGAAATTTCACCATCATTATATTCACATGATAAAATATGTATGCTTTAAATTGTTAATTATTAATTAAATTAAACTCTCTACTTATTGTTTCTTTCTCTATTGATATTGAACAATAGTTACAAGGAATATTTTAAAATAAATTTCATTGTTTTCATAGAACCTAAAATATGCGACGTGAGATTGTTGAAGTATTATTAGCGAAGTATATAAAAAGGAAATTAAAATTTAATTTGATATGAAACGAATTACTTATAAATTGAAACTAAAATAATCTCATCAATTAAATCAATAAAAAATTTAAATGAAAAATTCAATAAAATTGATATATCAAACATCAAATGATTGAAAGCAATGAAAACTAAAATTATAGCATTCAAATATTATTATACTTTATTATTACTAATAATTTCCTTTTATGGTTTATAATATAATAATTCACTTACATGCATAATAATTGATGTAAATTTCAATGATGTAAATTTTGATGTAAATTTTACGATATCAAAATGATTTATAAATTTTCAACATAATAGTTGAAGATAGCTGAAATTTGCATATGAAATTATAACAGATAGTTAAAATTTGCATTTCAAATTATAATAGATAATTAAAATTTGCATTTGAAATGATAATTTTGAGAATTCAAAAAATCTATAGAATTTCAACAATTCAATAAACTCATCAAAATAACAATAAAAATTTAAATTGTTATCTTGTAATCGGTTCAATGATAATAGCACACTAGTAAATAAAGGAATTGATAAAAATGATATTGCATCGTGCAGATTAATAATAATTATAATAATTACATTATAACAATAATACTAACAAAGAATGCAATGATATGATTACTCATTGCTAAAATTAAATTTCCAAATTTTAATTAATCTAATCGTAAAATTAGTGAGAAATTTTCACCTATCTATTGCAAATCACGTTATTAACTGCTTATTTTAGGAACTATAAGGCAAGTGAGTCTGGAAAATAAGCTTAAATAAGCCTAATATAAACAATGTTAGCTTATACCAATCTTCAATTTCTTAACATCATCCCTCAATATTATCCCCACTTGCTTATATATATATATATTTCAATTTCAATAACTCTAACGAAAACAATCCTTCTGAGATTTCCGAAAATTTTACGAATGATATCTCAACTGATAATTCCATCTATCCTTTATAATAGAAAATAAAATTAGAAAAGAAGAAAAGAAGAAACGAAATACTAATAGAATGATAAATGTGATATGATTAAAAAAAAAGTTAAACAATAAAATAAGTTCAATTTCTTATCATTGATAACTTTTTGTTCTAATTAATTTTATACTACTGTATAAAATATACTACTGTAATGCAAGTAAAACATAAGTACAATGAATAATTTTCCATTGGTAAATGAAAGATTTCAAATTTTGCAAAATTCATAATTAAGCAAAATTAAAGTTTTAAATCATTTCTCGATATTGGCATGATCAATTTTTGATTATATATATATAAGTATATGTATGATGTATTGAATATTTTAAGAGATAACATGATTAAATCTCGTATCAGATATGATAACTGTACTTTTTGTGTTATTTGGATTAGTTAAAGAATACTAGTAATTTAAGGCCAATTTAAAAATTTAAAAATTACATATTAAATTGATTCATTTTTAAATTGCCAATTTTTTCATGCTTAATTTTAAAAAGGTTTTTTAGTATGTTATTTTAAAATTTTAAATTTATAAATAAAAAGTATTTTGCAAGAAACGAAAAGTTTCACATAGACATTTTCTCCGTTAGATAAACATTAATTTTTCAATGAAAGATGACAGCAACGAATTGAAACTTTTGGAATTCTTAGAAGAGTAATACCCAAAAACTAAATTATCTTCAAACTTATCTTGTCTGAGTTTTGTCTAAGAAAAACATATGCTGAAATAGTTAGTTAACTCTGAGAAACATATGTTGCAAAAATCTAGTATGGAAAAAACTTTTGCTTTTTTTTTTGATGATAAATGATTAATGATAAATCACTTTATCATACAAACATTATTAATATAAAATCGTTTTTTTCCGTTCAGAATAAAATGTTAGTGTAAGCGAAAAAGAAAGAGCAAATATTCTCTTCCTGATTAATTGAATAATGTAGTAATAATAATTGTATTGAATAATTGAATAGTGAACATTGAGTATTTACTACTAATTGTAATAATAATAATAATAATAATAATAATAATAATAATAGTGTTGAATAATTGAATAATGAATATTGAACATTTACTAATAATTGTGATAATAATAATAACAATAATAGCGTTGAATAATTGAATAATGAATATTGAGTAATTATTATTAATTGTAATAATAAGAATAGTGTTGAATAATTGAATAATGAATATTGAACATTTACTAATAATTGTGATAATAATAATAATAATAATAATAATAATAATAATTAATAATAATAATAATAATAATGATAATAATAATAATATACGAGAAGCTATGCTTGGAATTTAGAAGTTCAAAGTACGCCTTCATCTCCAATTTATTTGTTATTGTTGCAAAAATGAAATATTCTTTTTTCTTACATTCTTCAAATTTTCTTTATTCAATAGGATGATATATTTAGCATATGGATTATTATCACCAAGGATAATTTCAATATTACTGATATCATCATATTGAGCATACATTATCATATGTTCGTTAATCACATGTAAGAGTATTGAGCTAACATTTTATTACTGATAAGCATATATTTATGTTTTTCTACAATTAAGTTATACCTAAATTAGCATATTTAGCATTATTTTACATATAATCTCTTCATGGGATATTTTACTGTTATTTCAAATAAACAATTTTTCAGTAATCATTTTTCTTTAGGCTTAAAAAGTTTGTTTATATTTTTCCTAACTTTTTACAACAACTAATCCAAACAAATAATTTTCGTTGACTGATTTCTTTTCCCTTTTTTTTTTAATGAATCTTTCATTTTTCTTTTTCCTTCTTCAAATTATTAAAAGGTTAGAAAAATAGACTGAAAACATTTGCTTCACATATGGTATCCGTCCGTTTATTTATTTCTCCATCCTATCTATTCATTCATCCGGCTTCGATCCTTCTAAGACATTTCCTGATTAAGATGACGAGAGAATTCTGAATTTAACAAATGAAAAAACAAATTTCATATCCCATCACTATCAAACGTATTACTAAAAAACTACTATCACTATCAAACGTACTACTAAAAAACTACTATCATTATCAAATGTACTACTAAAAAACTACTATCACTACCAAAAATACTACTAAAAAACAATTATCATTATCCAAAATACTACTAAAAAACTACTATCATTATCAAACGTACTACTAAAAAACTACTATCACTATCAAAAATACTACTAAAAAACTACTATCATTATCAAACGTACTACTAAAAAACTAGTACCACTATCAAAAATACTACTACTTAAAAATTACTATTACTATCAAAAATACTACTACTAAAAAGGAAGAAAAAGCTGATGATCGTTTTTTTCCGTTCTTTATTTTGCAAGAAAAATAATTGCGAAATTATATTTTTCTTCCAGAAGGATAAAGAAAGAAATCCGCAATATCTTAAAATGAAAATAATTTTACAACAAAATTTTTTTGTAAAAAATTGAATTTGATATAACGGGAGAATTCTGCAAAACAAATTAAGGGCCTATATGGAAGATGACGATTAAGAAGAAGAAGGAGAAGAAGAAGAAGGCTATCACCATGAAAACGAAAAAGTGACTTAGAGCAGATGCCAGCTTTCTTTATTTATAAATACTTCAAATGCTTTGAATTGAAAGAGATAAATAAGTAGGAAAAAAAGGGAAAATAGTTGAATGAGTTAAAGGGAGAAAGAATGAAAAGCCATTCTTTGAAATTAAACAAAGCAAATTATCGAAAAACTTTTAAGAATGTTTCTGATAAAAAAAAAAAAATCTTATTTAATTAGCTTTTAATTTTAAATTAATTATTTAGAGATTAAATAAACAAACCTGATGATATTAATTAATTACTACTATCATTGATATTAACTGATATTAAATAATACTATCACTACGATGATCATTGATATTAACTGTTATTATCACTGCTACTATCATTGATATTAATTAATACTATCATTAATATTATCATTGATATTAAATACTACGATCATTAATATTAAGCAATACTATCACTACTACTATTATTGATATTAATCGCTATTATTACTATCATTGATATTAATTAATACTATCACTACTATTTTCATTTGTATTAACTACTACTATTATTAATATTAAATAATATTATTACTAATATTAAATAATACTACTATTATCACTGCTAGTATCACTGATATTAACCAACATTATCAATGCTATTATAATTGATATTAACTACTACTATCATTGATATTAATTACTACTATCACTACTGCTATTATTGATATTTACTACTATTATCACTACTATCATCTTTGATATTAACTATTAGTATCATTGAATTAACTAACTACTGTCACTACTATCGTCACTGATATTAATAATTAGTATCATTGAATTAACTAACTATTAACTATTAGTATCATTGAATTAACTAACTACTGTCACTACTATCGTCACTGATATTAATAATTAGTATCATTGAATTAACTAACTATTAACTATTAGTATCATTGAATTAACTAACTATTATCACTACCACTATCAACTATCATTCGTTTTCTTTTCTTTCTTTTATTTTATCACACAGCTGATAAGGATATTCTGTTTTTATTATTTTAAAGAAACAATTTTTAAAATTCAAAATATTTCAACTAAAATGATATTTTGAGAATGAAAATGAGATTACCGATAATTCGAAACAAATAAGACTAAAGACAATTTTAAAAAATGATCTTTATAAATATGTATGACAAGTGGGAGAGGACAAAAGATTTGATTGGAACAAAGACCAATAAAAATAAGAAAACAGCTGCTAATAAACAGTCTATGGATATTCATTTTCTAAAAGAGAGAGAGAGAGAGAGAAAGAAGGATGAAAAGAAATGATTTGAATTTTTTATTTAATCTTTTTACCCTCTCTCTCTCTCTCCCTTTTAAAAATTTTGTTTCTTAATATTAATTTTTAAAAATAGATTCATATTTAATAATGAATTCATTTAGGAATAAAGAATATTCCTTTTTACCCTCTATCTCTCTCTTTCTCTTTCTTAAAAACTGTTTTTTAATAATTTTAACTTTTAAAAATAGTTTCATATTTAATAATGAATTCATTTAGGATTAAAGAATATTCTTTTTACCCTCTCTCTCTCTGTCTCTTAAAAATTTTGACATTTCTTAATAATTTTAACTTTTAAAAATAGTTTCATATTTAATAATAAATTCATCTAGGATTAAAGAATATTTTCGAAACCTTTTTATAAAGCAGGCTAATTCAAATTGAGTACCATTATCGGTTTCATTATCTCGGGAAATTTCTTTAAGAGTTTCTCACATCAAATAAAATTCTATCATATCATTATCATCATCCTCTCAAAATTCCACTTTAAAAATTCCCAAAATTTGCTAAATTCATTTTTATCCGATTTTTAACATTTTTTAAATATTAAATGTAAATTTTGTTAAATTCATTTTATTGGGAAGATTAGCAAAACTGAATTTACCATCTTAACGGAATTTCTAGCATTCGATATAACCAATGCATACAAATTATCCATTCCTAATTATATCAATTTTTGCTTCTCAAAAATTGCTTACTTCCTGCTAGGAATAAATCAGTGGGGAAATTACACTCCTAAATTCCAAGACAAACAATAATTTCAACGATTTTTCCTTTCTCTCTAAAAAAAGTTTAATAAAAAGTCGTAAATTTTGATGGGAAAAAAAAGAGAATTGCTTGTTTTAGTTAAAGTTAGAATTGAAGAATTTTTAGGATTGAATTATTATAATCTTATTTTCAATTCTATCATATATTTTCAACTATCTTTACATTTCATTAATTACGATAATTACGATAACATTGAATTACAGGATAGATAGCTTCAAGAAAAAATGTAAAACAATCACAAAAAAAAATGAATTAAAAGTTATTAATTAAAAGTTGTTAAAAAAATTAAAAGTTGAAATTTAATAAAGTACATTCTGAAATAGTTGTTTATGTAATACGAATATTTTTGTAAAATAAGAAATTAAAAAATTGTCAAAATAATATCCATGTCACTATCATTTGTTATGTAATTAAATAATGATAAATGAATTAAAGTACAATTAAATAATTTAGCAAGTAAACGAGTAAATAAGTATTTAAGTAAGGATTTAAATCAATATCCTCCTCATATGTATAAATGCTTTGGCAAGTAAACGAGTAAATAAGTATATAAGTAGGCATCTAAATGAATATCCCATCCTCCTTGTAATATATGTAATTTGTGAGAAAAAAAATAATCATTATCATTGATATTATTAATTTAGTATTATTCAAAGATCCATTTCTTGCTAATTATAAAATACAAATATCAATTAGCTTCTAATTCCTTCCTAATCCTATTCATATGATAAGAAAAATTTAAATTTAAAAAAGTTTTCACAATATTTGATAAAATTTAGATCTTTACTAAGGCACATTTTTTTAGGGAGGAATACTGTAAATACCGTAAATAAAATAAATAAAACTGTAGATACTGTAGCAAACATTCACTATCGTTGAATAATGCTAAAAAGAAATGTTAGCAATGGAAATTTTCTACAAATAAAAATTTACATAAAAAGAATTTGAGGAAAAATATTGGAATGGATTAGAATTGTGTTAGAAATAAATTGTCATAATCACGAAGAATAGTTTGAGTCATCGTTGGGATCATTTAATATGATAGGATATGTAAGTTTGAAATGTGATGTGATAAATAAAAATGAAGCTCATCAAAATAACATTTGAATTTTGTTGTAGGATGGCATTTTTCAAAAA
This sequence comes from Cercopithifilaria johnstoni, assembly GCA_916381525.1. Lineage (NCBI taxonomy): Eukaryota > Metazoa > Nematoda > Chromadorea > Rhabditida > Onchocercidae > Cercopithifilaria > Cercopithifilaria johnstoni. The sequence goes on from CAKAEH010001476.1 coordinate 54,090, forward strand.
ACTTACCATTTGATGATTCTCAATTTAAATAGGCCCCAAATGGGTTATCAACAATGAGTAGCATTTTTAGGCTCAATTATTCCGCACTTTTTCAAAATCGTTTTAGCTATCGTCTTTTTTTTCGCTGTTGGAAAAATAATAAGATTGCATTATCTTTGAAGTAATACGCTGAAAACGGATGATAATAGCTCTACATAGTATTTTAAAATGATATGAATGGAAAAGAAGGCCTTAGCAGAGAAGGCCTTTGCTTCAAGTTAGCCTTATTGCATAAAAGCAGTTAGCTGTAAAAAAAGAAAGCGCTCAAAAATTGACGAAAAAAGTGAAATGTCTCTTCCAATTATTTTAATTATTCTAATTATTCTCTTCCAATTGTTTAAATTATTCCCATAAAATATGAACGGAATATCAAAAATGATTAATTCAATCTTATTTTATTATGCTAATTTATTACTAAAATTTTACATTAAAAATATATTTTTGTTTATTTCAGTAAATGGAAAAACAAAATGAGAAATTTAGAAGAAAATTTTAATGAGCAGAAAAAAGGTTTAATAAAGAAATTTAAAATTTGACTTAAATTTTTTTCATCTAATAAATAATAATAAAATTATACGAAGTCTAAATTAAAGGTATTAATATAAGAAATGATTCATATTTTTGTGTTATCAATTGAAACAAGTGTAATACTAAGTGATAAGTGATAAGTAAAATAAATGTTACTAATCTAAAATTGATATGCATCAAAAAATTTTGCAACAATTTCAATGATTTAAAAAGAAAGATATGATATGGATTAAATTCATTCAAATTCTCTTATGCAAAAAGGATTGAAGAAGAAAGAAGCATAGGAAGAGTTGTAGATAGCAAAAAAGCTTATCATTACAATTATAGTATATATTGAATTAAATCAATTGGAAATTAAATGAGTTATAATAGCTATTGGAAATGAAATATCTAAATTAAACTATGTGAAATATTTTTGTTATAATTATGAATGCAAAAAATTCCAATTGAAATCATCGAAATTTTGCATAATATTATAAATGTTACTAAATTCATAATATATCATATTTTTATGTTATTATTCAATTCGAAATATTTCATCTAATTAATTTATACATTAGAAAAAAACTAATTAGCATTTACAAATAATTAAATGATTGTATGATATTGAGATCTGTGGGAAAACAAAAATAATTGGAAAAAGCAGTGATCAAAATTAAAGAATTTTTTTTAATACTGATTAAAAAATTTTCAAGGAAAAGATATCCAATGATAGTTAAACTTAAAATGGATCAATAAAAATATAAATTTAAATTAAATTAAATTGAATTGATAAAAATAAAACAAAGCAATTTTTATAAACTTGAAATGGATCAATAACAATATAGGTTTGAATTGAATTAAATTGAATTGAATAGAATTGAATTGAATTGATAAAAATAAAATAACATAGACATTCAAAGCTAACTTTTATAAAGCACACGCAAGCAAATGCACACTTAAACATGCAAATTGCATTCACCATCTCGCAATATTTGATATTTTATCGATGAACGAGCAAATTTCACAAAATATTCATTCGCCCATTTTTGCATTTGCGATTTTCAACCGATGCATGCATTTTTATTGAATAGAATGGAATGGATGATAACAAAAAATACACATAGACATTGGCAAAAATTATTGTTATATGTTTAAGTAGTTAAATAGTTTAATTAAAATAGTTTAATTAACCGTATCTGTTGTAGCATTTACTAGTGATGTTTTCAATATTTACGCTCTTGTGGATGATATGTCTACTCTTGGGTGGAATTTAAATTCTATCCAAAATCCTCCTGGGTATGTTCTTTAAAAATGCCTT
>CAKAEH010001477.1:0-55853 GCA_916381525.1 Cercopithifilaria johnstoni
TGGCCATGCAAAGTGCAACAATTGATAGGAGATAGGTTGGACAAAATAGCTGAAAGACCGGTATCATGAGTCTTTTCCAAGCTTTTAGTTATAAATGGTGTCCATCAGGTAATACAGGAAAGGGATGCCCTTTTACATTATTTATCCTTCAATCCAATCCAATACTTAATAGGCTTTTTGTTTATTTTATTTACTTTTTCATTTATCAAATTTATATTTTCTCATATTTCTATCGTATATTTCTATCTCTAATTTATTATTCAAATATTTGTTTGTTAGCTTACTAACTTATTTATTGATCCATTTATTTATTTATTTATTTATTCATTTATTTCTAACATGTGATATCTGTGAAGAGGCATTTTTTAAATGGTATAAAATAAGCCTAAAAGAAATTGCCCTTTAACTTTTATACTTCTAATTTTTATCAAATAGACATTTATATTAATATTAATAAATTATTTCCTATTCTTTTATTATTTTCCAACATTTAAAAGGAAAATGTTTGAGAGAAAGAAATTACTGAGAAAAATGCAAAAGTTGAAAAATGAAAAATTGATTATTTTATAGTTTATTTATTTTTAATTAGCCTATATTTTCATTTCATCAATATCATTATTTAATTTAATTCGATCTATTAATCAATATATTGATAACATTTTATTATCATTTTTAATCTACAATGATTATTTATCATTTTTAATCTTCACACACCGATTCGATCTATTTATCAGTATTAATACTTGATCACTTAATCTTCATCTTGCGACTACTCTTCAAATTCTTTTCACTGATATTAAATATTATTTTACTTTATTATTTCCGATCAAATTTTCAACCGCTTCTAAAATATTTCATCCAATTGCAATCAAACTAATACAATAAATGAAAATGCTGATTATTTGTTATTATAAATTACAGTTTACAGTTGTTTGTTATTGTAAATTACAGTATACATTTTTATAGTTTACAGTTTACAATTACCGTTTACAGTTATATACATTTTTACAGTTTACAGTTTGCAATTACGGTTTACAGTTATAAATATTGTTATATACATATATTCATATAACAACAATATTTTATATTTACTATTTTCTCCTATAAGTAATTGAAAAACTAAAATTTGTAAAAACAATTTTAAAATTGATAATTTTCCTTTTTGCTTCGAATATTTAGTTAATTTGGAAATGAAAGAATTTAAAATTAAAAATTAACTAACTTATAAAAAAAGAAAGCAAACTTTGTTTATGAAATTACTGTATACAAAATATTCTATTATATGATAGCCGATCCAATAATTCGATTGTTGGATTCTTTACACATCGATCCGATCTATTTATCCATTATATGCTTTGATTACAAATAAGAAATAATTTATTAAAAATTTCATAAAAAGTAAAATAATGCAATTTGTACGAATTTCGAAATTATTGGATGAAATTATTTTTTTTTTTTTTTTATGCAAATTATAAATATTTATATAATAAATAATTATTTATTCATTTTTGAAATTATCGATATAATTTGTGGGAAAATTTTTTATTTCATTCTTCAAATTTTATTTCATTGAGAAAACCTGTTGAAGTGTTATTTGAAATTGTTGAAGAAAGTTAAAAATTAAAAAAAATGGAAAAGAATGAAGTGAAAGAATATGCTGTAAATAAATGTGACAGAAAAATTGATAACTAACAGTCGATCCCCCGGAGAATTACACATTCTCTCTCTCTCTCTCTCTCTTTGCCGTATTTTAATATTCGTAGCAATTTGGTTTGATTGGTACCATTTTGTTTCCTTCGATTACTTTTTCTCATTTTCACAATTTTAGAATTAATTAAAACAAAACAAATAGACGATCCTCAGTATCGATTGAAATTTTCCCTTTTTTTTGCAAAAATAAAAGAATAATTTTCCGTGAAAATATTTGATTCATTACAAATGCTGCTATTATTAGATGAAATTGGTTATTGAAATAATTATTAAATTATATTCTAAAAATAATATAAAATTAAGGAAATAGTTATTGAAATAATTATTAAATTATATCCTAAAAAATAATATAAAATTAAGGAAGGAAAAATTTAATTTAAATTTTATATGAATAGAAATATCAATGAATTAATTTTATCAGTTTCAAATCAAAAAAGTATATTTCTTTCATACTTTCTCACTAATTCTTAAATTATATTCAATTAAATTTTGGATAATTTCAGGATGTTCATTACCAGAGGAAGTTGTACGCAAAATTCATCAAGTGGATCAACAAAGTTCCACACTTACTGCATCCGGTATTACTGGTTTTTCGGCTCGTATCCTCGACAAGTACATGAAATTTTATTCATATAATAGTTTTTATTGATTTTTAAATTACTGAAATTTCTGTATTTAATTAATAAATTTCTGTATTTAATTTCATATGTAAACATTGTCAAAATTAATGTTTAATATTTAAATAATGCTAGCAATGATAGCAAGTCATATTTTCTCATAGTAAGTCATATTCATATTAAGTCATCTCATAGTATTCATAAGTCATCTATTCATAAGTTATAAGTCATCTATTCATAAGTTATTAGTCATCTATTCATAAATCATAGGTTCATATTCATAAGTCATCTCATAGTAATTCATATTTTCCCAACGATGGAATTAAAAAATTAGAATAATTTTTTGAAATCCATTTTAATCTTTGATATTATCGTTCAATAGAATAACTATAACATGCACACAGATCCTTACTAATACAACTTAGTGGACATTGTTTAAATAAACTTTTATTCATAAATTTTTTTAGAAAAATTCATTTAGATCGGAATATCGAATGGAAAAACGTGGAGCTGCTGGTACCGGTGATATTATTGTTGTCCAATTAGTGGAAATTATCAAAAAACCAGGACAAAGTCTTGGTTTATATCTTCGAGAAGGTAACGGTACTGACAGGTATCATTAATTCTATACCCTAAAAATAATTCATCTCATATTTTTCTCACAGATAAAACATGCAGCCAAATTAATTAGTAGAAATAATAATTAAAAATAAAATATTTTGCAATAAACTATCAATTCTACCAAAAATGCATCAAATTTAAAAGATTTTGCATCACAAGATTTTGAGTTTGATATAAAATATTTTGGTTGTATTGCGATTTGCATCACAAAATCTGAATAATAAAATGTATATTAGTATCACAGGATGATATATTAGTATCACAGAGATATCACAGGAACGTTTACTTTATCGTTTGCTAAAAAAGTGTTTCTTGGTATTACTATTTTTCTCCTTTTTGCCGTACATAATTTTTCATAGATATCTTACTGGAAATTTGTGGAAAAAAAGGTAAGCCAATTTCAGGTCATCGGGTGTATTTGCATCACGTTTCGGAGAAAATTCCGAATTAGAAAAATATGGTGATATTATTCGTCCTGGTGATGAAATCTTATCGGTTAATAATGTAGATGTGTCAGCGATGAGTATCGATGATGTAGTATTGGTACTTTCGATACCACGTCGACTTCTACTTAGGATACGTTTTATTAAAAATAAGCGGTATTTCTTCTTTTCTTCGTAAGATAACATATATTTAGAATGGCTGTAAATATCAAACTTATCATTCATATCTTGATATAAATCACTGTTATCTAATAATTACCTCTAGTGAATTCTTTGTTTAAATTTAAATCTCCATTAAAATTAAAATTGCATTACTTCTGTCATCTTATCTCTTGTAATTTATTTCTTTCTTGTTTATTGTTAACAATTAAAACAGATAGCTATAAAGCGCTTACAACTCATTTAAGATAATTGTCAGTACCTTGATGTAAGCTAATCCTCTTCCAACATTTACATAATCATAAGATAATTTCAGGGAGAGGATTACACAATCACAATCAATGGTAACACGGCCAGTAGTCGTTTTTCAACGAAGTGATCCGGAGCAACATGATGATACACCTTCATCTACTTTACTCAATCATCCAACATCAACCGCCAATACATGGCTTGGAAAGAAGGCTCGTCAACAACAGGTTTGAACTTTACGTCAATATTGCACTTAAATAATTGTTTGGGGTATAAGATTAATATGATAAGATAATTAGAGTAGTATGATACTTTTATGTTATTATCAATTTTCGTATTTTTCTTTCTTTGCATCTTTCTTTTCATATTTGACTAAATTTTAATTCCTGTTTCATTTCGTTTACTTACAGCCAGCTCCTCATGATCATATATACAAAATTATATATAAATAAGTCTTCTGAAATTATCTCCTTCCTTAATAATCTATTTTAGGATCTCTTAGCATCAGTAATAATATACTTATGAATAGATTCCATATTAATTCTTGTGCTTAATTTAATTTAAGAGAAATAAGGTTTTGTAAAAAATTGAGGAACTTTTAAATCCCTCCATTCATTCATTCATTTACTTATTCAAAACTCATTTTTGAAATTATTTTTTGAGTCCCTGTAATATCTAATTTGATAATCAATTATATTAATGATAAATGTAAATGAATGCTTAAAGTTTTCCTTTTCCTTTCCTAAAAGGACGGTCATTTAAAAAATGTAAACCTAAAATAGCTTCCTTCTTTTCCCTTATATCACCAATTCTAAGCCAGACAAAATATTTCTATTCTTATATAAATTCTCTATTTGTCTTGAAGTCCACTCATCCATAAAATTCAACTCATGAAATCCACATCTTTCCATTTTCCTCTTTTGTGGAAAGAATGATAGCATCGCTTATTTTCTAAATTTTTATGATGATAAGAGCTCAATAAATCGATTAAAATTAAACTTTCATAAGAATAAGAATTGATAAGAATTAGAATGATAAGAATAAGAATACGAATTTTGATAAGGATAAGAATTGATAAGAATATGCATTATAATTGAAAACTTCTGATGAAAACAATACTTCATTCATAATTTTATATTCTTATCAAAAGCAACAGGAAAGGATACTGAAATATTTGAAACTAAATTCATTCTGTTGGATTCTGAAACGTATGATTCTGCGTATGATATTCAATTTTTAGTAACACACGTCAGTTTGTCCGATAAAATCTGCAATTGTAATTATCACATTATCAAATCATTTCCTTTGATGTATCATAGTTAAAGAGATATTAACTAAATTTTACTGACAGATATTGAATTGAGTCTTACAAGGACATACAATATAATTTGTCTTTTTTTCCTTGATTCAATTTTAATTTTTCGATTGTTTCATTTTTCACATTTTAATTACAATCCTAAAAAGCACTTTTATTTGAGATCTTTTTTGACAATTCTCATTAGGCTTCCAAGGATAAAAATCCTGAAATTATTTGTCAAACAAAATATGAAGCACAATAATAAAATTGAAAAGAAATTAACATACTGAAGATGTGGAAAGAATGTGGAAGATGTATTATAATTTATCGAAGTAAAATTTAATTTCTGAAACTAAAAGTAAAAAAAACACAGAAAGTATCATTCATTCGAACAGAATCTTAGGAATGACTGCTTTGTTAGAAACCTAAAATCAGAATCTTAGGAATGACTGTATTTCGTTTCTAAAATCAGAACTTTAGGAATGACTGCATTTCGTTCCTAAAAATCAGAATCTTAGGAATGACTGTATTTCGTTCCTAAGATTCTATTTAAAGATGTGTTGTTTTTTGATTCGCTAAATGAAGTGCATTTTAAAAAAAAAGGATGATTTATTGTGAATGCAAACGAAAAGATTGATAAGTTATAGTGATAAGGGCCATTATACATTTCTGCATTTCTAATAATATATTATCAACTGATTAAAATTATGCAAAAAAATTCAGAAAATGGCTAAACGATGCTCACAACCATCCTCTGCATCATCTTTAGCAACAGCAACTGGTGTACCATCGATGATGACGATGAGTCCACGGCAACATTTTACTGGTCATTCATCTCGTCTCTTGAATAGTCAAACGGAAAAATTGGAAGAGACCGTTTCACGAACTGCTCGTGTACCACCTCCCAAATTATTGCCTTCTATGGTACGTCATACTGACAGTTTCACCACTACTGCTCAATTACCCACTCAGGTAGAAATTGTAATTTCATTTTTTGATATAATATGTAATATATTTAAGTGATTATTTAATAAGATTTCAAGGTATATTATTAGTTAAAACTCTTTTTGATGAACCTATTCGATTACTTTGATGATGATTTAGATCATAATATTCAGTTATTTTCAGATGCAATATACTTATTCAATGCCTCGATCATTAACCCAACGACCTGTGCCTCTGCCACCTTTTCCTGGGCCATCAACTGCTCCTGACTACCTCTCGGCATCATCTAGCTACGGTGCTTTTCCGGGAAGTCTTGGTCTTTCACAATTCCATGTACCACCCGGTACATCTCGTCCATTGCCTATCAATCAACGTTCGCTCAGTGATGTAGCTGGTTACGCTATGCATCATCCTCTTTGTTCTCCTCCAGGAGCTATGGATCCGAGGTATATTTTACGTGGTCAATCAGCTTGGCATCCAATTGAATCATCAGATAGAAGTAACTCATTACCTCGTCGACGTGCTGTCTCAGGTACCACCCCATCACGAACTGTGAAATGGCGAAATGATGTCATAGATGGCGCAAGTTTGTTTTATATTTTAATCGTTAAAATTTCAATATTTAGGATTTTACATTGATCGTAAAAAAATTAACTATATCAGTTGACCTGTAATGACCTATTCTTTAAATATCTTTACGAATTAGAAATTAGTCGATAGCAATTTGATTATTCAAAAAAAAAGTAGAAAAATTAACTATATCAGTTGACCTGTAATGACCTATTCTTTAAATATCTTTACGAATTAGAAATTAGTCGATAGCAATTTGATTATTCGAAAAAATAGAAAAATTAACTATAACAGGTGACCTATGATGACCTATTCTTGAAATATCTCTACGAATTAGAAATTAATCGTTAGCAATTTAATTATTCAAATTTAGAAAATTAACTATAACAGTTGACCTATGATGACCTATTCTTGAAATATCTTTACGAATTAGAAATTAATCGTTAGCAATTTGATTATACAAATTCAAACAAGTTATTTGTTTAGTTTTGCCATTTTTAGTTTGTCTGAAGTAAGCAACAAAAAAGTACGAAATATCATCATATATTTTCATTTTCTACATTTTTCCACTTCCTCTTAAAACGATGAATTGTCTTCTTCTTCTCAGCATATTTCCTCCCATACATACATATCTTAATGTTACCGTATCCCAGAAATCTCTCAAAAAAAAGATATTTCTTTCTTCAACTTTAATTTCACATATTCAAGTTATTATTTGTTGTGAATTTTTTTCAATAAGATGTTTAGAAGTTTAAATTAACTTACTTTATGGTTAGCAAATAAGGGCATTTTTGAAGTACTTATCGATAGCAAATTGAGGAGTTTGATATTACATTATGAATTGTTGATATTACATTTTATTAGCACTTATCGATTCTTATCTCTTTCGCTAATATCTTCAGAGATTTTCATTCGAATTCATTTCTTCATACTTTTAATATATTTTGAAAAATTCCAAATTTATCACCGAAATTCGGGATTTTCTTTTTCTTCGTTCATTTATTGTCTATTTCAATATTCGAAATTTTTTTAAAATTAATATTCGAAATTTTCTTTTAATTAAAATTACCTGAAAATTTCTAATTATTAATTACTTTTGAAACATTCGTTTAACATTACTTCTATTAACTATAAATGGTATTCTTCGAAGAAATTCACTGTTACACTATTATGCGAAATAATCATAGTAAATAATTAAATGATAAATTTCTAAACTAAATTGAACAACTAATTTAAATTCTTTTCCCTTTTATTCATTAGCATAAATTTGTGGAGAATTTACTACCATTCAATATGCAAATTTAATTATTAAATACTAAGTGGTTCTTTTTGTCGTCAGTTTTATTAAATTTTCTTAAGTGAATCAAATCGATTTAAATTTATTGCTTTGTTAAATTAATGGAAAAATGTATTGAAAAACTTAGTATTACCTTATTATATTTTATACTGAATTTTATTTACCTTCTAACTTAGTAATATCTTATTATATTTTGTACTGAATTTTTATTTACCTTTTTAACTTAGTAATACCTTATTACATTTGTACTGAATTTTATTTTCTTTTAACTATAAAACCTTATTATATTTCGTACTGAATTTTATTTACTTTTACCTTTTACCTTATTTAATATCATTTATGAAATAACTACTCATCGATTATGAATTTTAATTTAAAATACTTTAAATTAATTTCATGAAAGTTTATGTGGAAAATATTATAATATTTTTGGTTATTAAAATTTGAAAAGTTTAATTTTTTATTTTTATTTTTATAAATATTACAGGTGTGAAATAGATGAAAATACTTGATATAACTAGCAGATGCTATTGTTGGAAAACGAAATATTTTAGTGAAATTAATTAATTGCCCTTGAAATTAGTTACTCTTGAAATTCATGAACGAGAATTGAAATTCATATTTGATTCACTATTTGAAATATCTAAATAATGAATATTTTAATTTAATTAAAAAATTTTTATACTAATCTTATAGGATTTAAAAAAAAAATAATTCTTCACTTACCTGAATCTTAATTTACCTGAGTATAAATTATTCCTTCCTTGGAAAAGCGCAAAAACCAGCTAAATTATTACATTTTAAAGGTGCTAAAAATATTTTTTGATTCATTTCATACCTGAGTGATTTTATATTGTTTTTATTTTTTTCTACCTGAGCTTATTTATTTATGAGTTTCAGATGCTCGGATGCGTTTTGGTGGTGGTAATATTAGTGGACAGTATGGTCGAACGATTGATGATATATTTTCGGCGCAAGAATATCGTAATTGGGCATGTATCGATGCAGGAATTAGACCGCAGGAAAGGCAATCAAGATGGTCACATACATACGGTGAAAAACCTGGTGCTTCAATTCGAAGCTCTTCGCTTCCTTCCAGAGCTATGTTAACTGCTGTTAGTTACTGTAATTTAACGTTCAATAAATTTGATTTTCAAAATATCAAAATAATAAATTTTGCATAAACTTAATTCTTTATTATATACTACAAAATGCATTACCTAAAGTATATAATAAGTTCTTTGAAAATCTCAATAATATTTAAAAACAAAGAAAAAATAAACTTGATGGATTTGTTAATGAGCGTCTTCATTTCTTCAGACAAATAGATTCTCGCTTGGTCATGAACGAGGTGATCTGCTAGATAGATTACATGTATCTCCGTTGATGAATCGAAGGGTACCATTACGGGTGGCAGGACCAGGCTTTGATGTTGATACTCCATTAGATGTCACTTCACTTACAGGAATTCTTATTGTACAGGTATTTATTTCAAATTAAAATTACTGTACATTCAATTTTAAGAATTGCAAGAATTATCGTTCCGTTGCTTAATTGCTATTTTTACTCCCATTACTTAATTATTGTTTATCACTTAACTGTTGTTGTTTTATTGTTAATTATTACCTTCAAGCAATTATTACTTTTTGTTTGTTACTGTTTTATTTTACTTAACAGTTAGTTTTCATTGCTCTTTGCACTTCAACCAATATTTTATATTTTCTTTTATTTGTGAATATTTTATTAATAGGATAAAATTAATTGCAAATTTATAGATTATCGAAGGACGAGGATTAAAAATGCCGGAAAAGCAAAAAGCATTCACCGAAGAGATGTATTGTGTGTTGGAGGTGAATGAAATACATCGTGCTAGGACAGGTGTTTCCACAGCTGAACAGAAATTTCGATGGCGTGAAACGTTTGAAATTGACGTACAACATGCTACCCATACTAACTTTTTCGTGTATTCTTGGCATCCACAATACAGGTAAATTTTAGTAAATTTAAATAAGTGAAAACTTAGAAAAATATCTAAGCTAATTATTGATTGTATTATTTAGGCATAAATTGTGCCATAAAGGATCATTGAAACTATTGGAAGCATTTGTAGTGGACCGCTTGAATGGTAATAGAATGTTTGCATTGAATTTGGAACCGAAAGGTCAACTAATTGTCAAAATTGCTTTTCATAGTCTTGTCGTAGCATTTCGAAGGATTGTTAATTCGAGGTTAGTATTTTTTTTTCTTATTAAATTATAGTTATTTAAATTTCGAATTTTAAATAGTTAAAAATTTAAGAATTTATTATAACGAATGCATATTTATATGCTGAAAATTTTTTTACAGGTTTGACGGATTATTTGGAATACCTTTGCAACAATTGGTTGCAAGAGAAGGACGCGAAACACCTTTGGTACTTTTCCGCCTTCTACAGGAAATCGAACATCGTGGTGTCGATTACTCCGGTCTTTACATACGTATGTTAGCAAATAATTTGAAATTTCAAAATTTAGAAATTTGAGAAAAAAAACCTAATATCGTATTTTTTCATATATCAATCAATACACACAATATAGAATATATCAAAAGTTTTTGAATTGGATATTATTGATAGCATTTATTTGTAGTTATGATATTGCAGTATGTGGATCATTGGAGAAAAAGCGTATGTTACGTGAAGAATTAGAATTAAATGTGGAACGAGCACGATTGAGCGTGGAAGCAGTTCCAGATACGAACGTATTGGCATGTTTAGTGAAAGATTTTTTGCGTGAATTACCGGAACCGTTGATATCAACTTCAATTTATAGCATGATTGTGGAAGCATTTTCTGTTGCATTGCCCAATGATCCGCGAGGAAATCGCCGTTTGTTACTTAGAGTTATCGATTGTCTACCTGCACCCAATAAGGTATATTACAAATTAATTTTTTCAAGTTTAGTTTTTTCAACCATCACATTTACTTTATTGTTTGAATATTCATTTTAAATTTAAGCTGTTGTTTTAAAAAGTATTCCTATCACTGATGAACTGATAAAGATACATGGATTTAAATGTCATAAATGTAATGTAATTTTTAAGAAAGGTGTGTTACGACTTTGTTAAAAGGTGTATTAATCATTAAAATTAATTCTGAAAGTTATTGTCATCAGTTCGTTATTTAATATTAACTCTAAAAATAATACGTAATTTTTTATAGAATACACTAATACAAATAATGGATCATCTAAAGATGGTAATGAGTTGGGAGCAGCATAATGGTATCACTACCGCACGTTTGACGGGTATTTTTGGTTGTTTGCTTTTCTGTTCCTGTAATACACCAACGGAGAGTAGTAATACTCAAAGTAGCAGTGGTATTTATCCACCAAAGACTATCGTTGATCCGTTAGATACGGATCAGGCAGCTCGAACACTTCGTTTGTTGGTTGACATATGGCCAAGCCGAGTTAGTAAGTCTAACTAATCATTTCTTCCATATATTTTAACGCTATCAATTTTTAATAGTTGTTGATAAATTTAATTACTCAATTTAATTATTCATTCGTAATTTCTTTTCTTCAGCTTTCCACTTCTATTAAATTTTCAATTTTTTAATTTTAATTAAATTTTTTCTATTATTTTCTGGAAGTGACATGCATAGTATACCTTAGCTATATGTATGGTAAATTTTAATTTCTTCTATTGCTAGATTTCTTTTCTTTTGAAAATTTCAGATGGCAGCGAGAGTAGTGGTTCCGGTTCTGCCAGCAGTACAGATGTGACAAGCGCCATAAATCCGGTATCAGAATCTCAGTGTTGATTTAGCAGAACGTTAATGCTCATTTGACAGTAACCTCTGTGAGTGTTAGTGTAATCGCTACTACATCAACTACTGCCGCTGCTACAATAATAACTAATTTCTTAGTTATGCTATGATAATTGCAATCATTTCACATTACAATGCTATTACTACCATTATTATTATTATCATCGTTATCATTATTATCATTACTATAATTATTGTTACTTCTTAGGATTAATTTTGCTAGCATTATTGCTTCTTTCACACTTACAAATATGGGATACGTTCATAACTGCCTATGTAAGAATTATTGCTAATGCTTATTTTTGTTATTAATTAATTGATTGATTCATAAATTGGTTGATTTCATTGATTATTTTGATTGTTTACTTGATAGCTCATTGATTAATGATTAAATGATGTGTTGAATTCATTGATTAAATGTTAATTGTTTACCAAAACTGCCTATTGTGTCATTAAGCCTAATTATTATTAAATCTACTCATTTAAAATGGTATCAAAGTCACTTTTAATCTATAAATTTTCTCTTATTCTCTCCATTTTCTCTTTTCTCTTCATCTTTACTCTATCACTTTAATTATTAACAAAATTATATCAATGATCATTTATCTTAAAATTCGACCCTTTATATAAATTTATTCATGCAGTTAACAGTTCTTCATTTTTTAATCATAAACTTAGCCTAATTCAATATAAGCTTCCTAAATCATAGGTCTATCCATAGGCGATCCTATCGCATATTATCATTAGGCGATCTTATCGCATATTATCATTTCATTGATCGATCGATTTTGCAAGTTTAAAGTATTTTCCTTTCATTGATCGATCGATTTTGCAAGTTTAAAGTTTCAAAATGAAAATTTAGAATTATTTGAAATTCCAAATTAAGAAATGAAAGAGAAGATGAATAATCATAATGAATAATCAATCAAATTTTAATACTTCCCAAAAATAGTTCTTCTCTTTTTCTTTTCCTCTCTTTTCTCTTTTTGTTTATTTCTTTTCTCTTTTTATTTATTTCTCTTTATTCATATGTTGCAATATTTTTGTGTTCAAATGATTTCTTCCATTAAAATTGTTTACATATTTTTTTGTTTGTTTATTTCATTTGAACTTACTTATTTACAACTGCTATTAATTATATACGAGCTCACTTATACTAATTTTTTCTCTTGTTTTTTTTATCGTTACGTTATCAAATTCATTCATTCATTATTGTTTTGTTTTTATTTTGCAAATTGATTACTTATCATTAAAATTAGGATATATTCGATGTTGAATTCTTTTTTTCACTTGAAAATTTTCAATAAAAAGATGCTGATACGGTACTGATACGGTACATTCATTTGATTATTTGCATTTGATGTAGAAAAATATGAAGGAATTAATTTATCACAAAAATGATATCTAAAATAGGAATAAATTTAATTCAACAAATTAGGTAGGATATTCCATAAATGTTCTCAATACTCGACTTGGAAATTTTTTGTTTTCAATTTTTGATTTGATATAGAAAAAATGAAAGAAACTAATTTATCACAAAAATGATATCTAAAATAGGAATAAATTTAATTCAACAAATTCGGTAGGATATTCCACAAGTCTTTCCAAAATTCGATTTGTAAATTTTTTGGTTTCAGTTTTCAGTTCTTTCTTCTGATGTTCATGTAATTCTGTTCCACTATGTTGGAAACTAATGAAGCAAAAAATTTTTTTTGTAAAATATTCAAATCTCATAAATTTTAAAGTAATTAAATTTTAGGTGAAGTTCGTTAATGTATGTCATTAACTTGACATATTCAATGATATGATAACGTTAGGTAATAATAATAATGCTTATACGAAATGGATTTCTTATATATTTCATGAATGATATCATTACAATTTCCGGTAGAATTAAACTTAATCTTTTATGGCACTTTAGCACCATCATAATTCCGGTTATTTAGAACAACAAATCTTTCCGATGATTATACGGTTACAAAATCAAGTGCTGTATCAAAATATTAACATTTCAATTATCATATTGGCTAACTAATTTAAATTAGCCACAAATTTCCCACAAATTTTCCTGATAATAAAAAAACTTTTTAATTATTTAATTATCTCTTAAATCCTTTTTTGAAGTAAAATAAAATATAAATTTTTTTTTTCCTCTTTTTTAAAAATAGAGGGAAATTTTCATCAATGTTGTATTTTCTTCTTTCTGCAATAATAAAATTATTTGGATACATATGTAATATACATTATATTACATATGTATCCAAGTAATTTTATTATTATTGCAGTATCATTTAATTCAATGGTACCTTTTAATGAATGCATACGTTGTCAAGGCAACTAAAAATAATACATTACCATAGATTTTTGCAGTAGTAGTAATGATGAATCGTTATTACTAAAATTATAATTTTCAACTTAGCTTGCTATAAAATTGATTTGTTCGAATTCATTATTATTTATTAACATGCATAGAAACTAAACTATTTCCTTAATCTTATTTCAATTATATATTCTTTCTACTTTCTCTGTAATTATTACTATTATTTATATTTTATGAGTGATATTGCGTCATATTGCTTTATCAGAAAAATTGAATCTATTTTACGTATTTGTTGAAAAATATCATTAATGATTTATTCATTATTTTTTCTACTTTTCACGTACGTGTTTAATTCAACGCATACCACGTTATTATTTGATTATATTACACCATATAATTGCTCTAAATTTAACGCTTATTTTGATTCATTAAATTTACGTTGTCATAACTGTAATAAAAATGCAATTGCTAGTGTAAATCATTTACACTGTTTCTGTCCAACAGGTTTCATTCAAACTTCTGATGGTACTTGTGAAAAATGTGAACCAGGTAAGTGCAGGCTTTATTTTTCCTCTTCCATCAATTATAGTACGAAACAAAAGAATTAATCTAAAAAAGAAACTAACCTAAAAAAGAATGATAGTTTTTAGATTGCGCAAAAATTCCTTTCTATTTTCAAATTACAATTTACAATTTATTGAAGGGAAAAAAGTTAGCGATGATGGTCATTTTTGCATTGAATGCTCAATGACCGGAAATGAAAATCAATGTTCATCATGTCCATATCGATATTTCGCCCAACGCACAATAACAGATGATGGTATCTTGAAAGCAGAAAAATGCTCAAAATGTCCTGCTAATAAAAAAGTTTCCAGTCGTGGTGATACATGCATACCATGTCTTAATACAGATGATATATGTGAATGTCAGGTATTATTATTTTATTCTAAGTTTATTAAATTTGAAGCATTTTGCAATTTCTATTGAAATAATTTCAACATAACGAATAGCAAATAAATATTCCTAAAAGAAAATTTTTCAATTAAAAATTTAATTTTATCAATTTTTTTACTATTTTAATTTAATTTAAATTCAATTTAAATTCAATTTAAAGTTAAGTTTTAGATTTCAAATTTGAAAAAAAATTTTGTCAAATTTGAAAAAAGCAATTTCTCCTTCTAATCAGTTTTTCTTTCAAATCAAAATTGAAAATTTTAGGATAATGAAATATGTCAAAAAATTGAAGAAAATAAATTATTAACAATGATTGAGCTTGAAAATGGCTCGCAGGAAAATTCCATTTATATTGCAAAGAATATCGGAAAAGCGATATATGGTTGCAACAATAATAATACGGAAGCTTGTCAACATTTAGCTAATATTTGTGTACTACAAAATTATCGTACCGAACAATCTTCAGCATGTACGGAATTCAAAAAAATTGCTAATTCTATGTTTTATAAACGGTAATTCAATGAATCGAAATTTTCTCTCTAATTTACACTTTCTTTTTAAAATTAAAATTTCTTAAATTTCAGGTCGAAAAAAGAATAATAGTTTATTAATTATAATTTTCTAATTATAATTTACTTAACAAATATGCTTGAAAAATAATTTCAAATTTTAAAATTAATAAATATTAAAATTTATGATTTGAAATTAAAATATTTTTTTATAGCTTTCACGATTTATCAATTAATTAAATTAACAATTATTAGTAAAAAATTAAAACAATCAAAAAAAACAAATTAAATGTTTCTATAATTTTCAGAAATAGTGAACTACTAACAACACCAATTTTATTTTATACCAATAGCGAAGCATCAATTGAACTACTGCATGAAGCTGCGATATCAGCAACTTTCAGTTTTAATAAACAACATTCGAATTCATTCCTGGAAATTATCCTAATTCAATATGCTCTCAATGGTACTTTCCTTGGAATGATATCATTGAGTGAAAGTAATTTAAATGCATGTACACAGCAAAAGGATAAATTTCATTTTGGAACATTTTATAAGATGAAATGTTTCGTACAACTTCAACATTTAATGGATCTTTCCGGTGGTGAACCTATTTTTAGCGATTTATTTATTTTATTCATGAATAAATCGGGTCAGAAGCAACTATATGCTGTACCAATTTTAAATGAAAATATACGAATGCATCATGAATTTGTAAATCGTTTAACACCAAATGAACTTTACAATCCAAAATGGATTCTTACTCGACGATTGTATTTCGTTGATGCAATTTCATTAAATACTTTAAATGGACTACAACATTCGGTTATCGTTCGATATCCGGAAAAGATTGATATTAGAATACAAATAGATGTATGTGAAATTTTTGAAGATTATATCGAATTCTTCAATTAAATACTTATTTCAAATAGCATATGTTAATTTTTGTATGTTGCGATGAAATAATGAATCAAATTTAAAATCACTCGAAAGGTTTAAATTTTAAAATTAAGATTTCAAAAAAACTTCTCATAGAAAAAGATATATATATATATATAAGATTGTCTTTAATTAGGCTGAAAGCGATGGTCATATATTAGCACCGCATTTACGAATTCGGCATGCGGAAGTACAATGGAATCCGGAAAAGCAATTATTGTTACAATTTGATATCACTTATATTGCTAATGAATCGCAACTTTTTCAACATTTCGAAATTGTATTACTGATTCTGGCTGCCTTCTCATTTATTTATGCAGCTATACGAGCATACAGGTAAAATTATCAGTAATCATTTCATTTTTATCATTTTAAGTCTTTCATTCAACAATTATTCATTTTATCAAATTTAACATTAATTATAAAATTAAAAGGTAATTAATAATTTTCATGCAATATTTAAATTCATTTAGTAGTAGACAAATTATGAATGCTAATTAATTACTTGAATAATGGAATGTTAGGATGTTATCTTACTCGTAAAAAAATATTGATAATTGTTGATAATGTTGATAAGATAATTTCAGTTGGGGAAAGCGTTCTGGTAAAATGATTATTGATAGTGCGACACTTATCAAACTTATCTTTTTTGAATTGGAAATTTTAAGTGATATATTTATTTTTGTTACTCTAATACCAACTATATTTACTATTTTTGCATATAAAATGCAACAAATACCACAGTATGCTGTGTTCAGTCATAAACAGGTAAGAATGAAGTGATAATCTGAAACAAAGAAAGATTGCAAAAATTTACTACAATCAAATTTGTCAATAAAATTTCATAGTTAATTTCGAAATTTAAAATTCATCTTAGATTAAAATTTCAAAAATGATGATATATTAGTACTACAAATGGATTAATTAAATATTTTTATATTATAAAATTGCAACTAATTAAAGTAGTGTCCTAAAATTTAGGATAAAATTTAAAGAAAAAGCTAATAAAAACTAATTAAACTTCTGTCCTAAAATTTAGGATAAAATTTGTTAATATTTCAAATGCTATGTATGAGTGTGTTAGTTTGATAGTTGATATTTTAGTGAAATAAATGAATAAATTATAATTGTTTTTCAGGAAAAAACATTATTAACATATATATTAATAGCAGCGATACTTAAATTGATCAGTTTATTTCACTGTAGTGCTAATTTAATTCTTACCAAAACATTTTTCATCGATTGGGAACGACCTCATGTGACCTTTGAAAAAAGTAACACAACACCATCATCATCATCATCATCATCTGATACGAAAAAGAATGTTAAACTCACCAAGCCTATTATATGGTATAATGAATCATTCCAATTTTAATTTCAATCACTAAATTTAGATCAATTTGAATTATTAAGTTTAAATCGTATCAATAAATTCATTTCAAATCGATTCATTCCTATTTAATTCTTCATCATTTTATTTGTGAAAAATTAATTCGTGCAATTAACTTATATTAGATTTTTCATCGCTGTAATTATTTTATTTATAATTATTAATGCTTATATAATTATTAATATTAATATAATATTTATAATAAATATTTATAATTATTACAGATATAATTGAAATAATTTCGAACACATTACTACAGATATACTAAATTATCCAATTAATTACAGACTTACTAAATTACTTAATTGATTACAGACTTAATTATAGACTTACTAAATTATAATTGTGTTTGTTTTTTAGTTCCGTTTCGTTTTTTGCTTTTTTAATATTCTTTTATACTGTTGGATATTTTTGATTATTCTTTGGCTTTGTTGTTTATTTTTTTAATTCTCTTAATTAAGTTCTTTTGATTTTATTTATTCTGGATTTTATTTATGTTTCTGAGTTGTTTGGTAGGTTGATTTTCTGAAATACCTCTAATTAATTAAGGTTTTAAAATAATTTCTAAAGAAAATAAAATGAAATTTTAATTTCAAGGCGAACTTGTCTATTAGCAAACGAATGGAACGAATTACAAGGTTATCGCAAAACAAGCGTTTGTTTACAAATGATCACTATGATCGCATTACTTCATTGGTTGAAACTTGAAAATTGGGCAATTATTACACCTGGATTACATACCGGTAATAATTAAAAATTAGATAATAAACTCTTTATTTAGAGATTTGTAACCGAAAGGTATTTTAAAAAATTTTGAATAATAATTTCATCAAATTTTTAATTAAAAAATAGTAAAAATTTATTAACCACTGAAGTATATTTTAGGCAATATTAAATTATATTATAATTAATGCAGGTAAAATATTACTTTTAATAATGAATTAAAGAATTATATAATTTTTTTTGTTTTATAAAATTTGAAATGAAATTTATAATTAGAATTAAAATTTGTTAAATTTTCAGATGTTCCGATATTTTCTGCAAGTACAACATTAAGCGAATTAGCCATAATTAGCAGTATTTATTTGGCAGTATCAGTGATTCAATGGCTTTTAAATATCACAGTTATTGAACGATTCTTATTAGATCCATTTCATAATTTAATCGATCTATGTTCAATTTCAAATATTAGCGTACTTGTCCTTACGCATCCATTACATGGATACTATATACATGGTCGTTCAGTACATGATCGAGCTGATACTGATATGGTTGAGATGAATCAATGCTTACAGAGAGAACGAGTAATACTTTTAAAGCTTCTTTTTATCTTTTTCAAATTTTCAAATTTAAAACTAGTTATGAATTTAAAATTAATTATTATTAATTACTATGAAAATTGAACTTAAAATTAATTATTATGAAAATGGAAATTTTATAATTAAAATGAATCATTATTATTCTATATAATTATTAGCATAATATGGCAAAAATTATTTATTCATTTATTATTTATTTAATATATGCTTATTAGACGTGAATTCAATATAATATTAGCCGTTAAATTTATTGATTAATTAAGTTTATTCAAATTTTATTGATTAATTTATTTTTACTACTAAATTTATTTGAGCAATTTATTTTATATAAAAATGAATAAATAATTTTGTTTATTAAATAGGAAGGAATTGTTTAAGGAAAATTTATGTGGTACACGTGGTTTGGAAGCAGGTAGTGACCTTCAAACTTATATCATTAATCTACCAAGAGCATTTCGTGAACAATTCGATGCAGCATCACAAATATTAGAAAATGAAGTCGAACAGGGTGATAAATTTACCACTAATCATTTTGATGCCACAACTGCTAATATTCGAAAAATTGCTAAGGTATTATTTATTTTATTTTATATTATTTTCTATCTATTTATTTATTTATTTGTTTATTTGTTTATTGATTTATTTGTTTATTTATTTATTTATTTTATGAATAATATACGAAAGTGATAATAGTAGTAAAATAGTAAAATTTCCAAAACAATAAAAAGATATAAGTTTATGAAAATTTGAAATCATAAACAAAATATTAAGAAGATTTTTTTTTTAGGAATATTATTCGAAAAAACATATTTTAAAGTAAAACAAATTAAAATTTATACAAATAACAAATTTAAACTAAATTAAATTTAATTTATTAATTAATAAAAGAAGTTCTAAATCGAAAATATAAAAATTTGCATATCTTAGGGGCGTGAACAATTGAATAATTTCTTAATAAAATTTATTGAACACAATAATCTAAAAGTGGATTATATTGTTGATGATCCAACATTACTTGAATTATTATTCGATATCGAATTTATTGATTCGACAAATATTGGCCATTTTCTAAGGTTGGAATAATATGCATATTTATACAATTTATTCAATACGTAAACGATCTTTGAACTTTAACTAGAATGACAAGAAAATTGAGCTCAAGATAATAACTTCTGTAATCAGTGGGATAGTAGGTAGGCATGCATAAATAGTAAGAATTGGTATGTATAATGTATAAGCATAAGTCTATAGTATGTATAAATAGGTATGTATAAGATAGATATGTATAATGTATAAGCATAAGTATATAGGTATATATAAGATTGGTATGTAAAAACAGAGATATGTATAAAAACAGAGATAGAGATAATTATGATTACTAGATAAGATAGAGATATGTATAAATTATGATTACTAGATAAGATCGATAACTTGAAAAAAAAACTGTAAATAAAGTAGCACTGTTAAATGCATAATGTTATCTATGTAAAACAAAAGTTATTAATAAAATTAAAATAAATTTCAAAAAATTCGTTAAGTAATTAGTGAGCGATGAAAATTATGTGATAAGATAGAGTGATAAAATTTGCTATCGATCGAAATATTTTAACAATTATTAGGAGAAGATTATTAGGAGAAGTTGGTTTAACAATTTTTGATAAATGTATAATTTGAAAATTTAATGTATTAAGTTTACTTGAATGAATTAATGTAAAATTTATAAAGTGTATTAGAGTGAGTGATTATATAAGTATGATAATTTTGATTGATAATAATTTATGATGCTAATTTTAATTATAGGGATAAATCAGAAATAGCTTATAGTGGAGCATTCATATATGGTAATGAATGGATTTATTTATCATTTGAATTATCATTATTTTGTAGTGTGTATATTTTCACGAAGAGTTATACATGCTCAGCTTTTATTACTTATATCGTATCAATTATTATCAAAAATCTTATCGCAACCTATTTCACTAATCATCTTATCAAAAGTAGTTATGTTGATCATCGATTTCTATTTTGATCATTCCTTTTATTCTATTACTTTAAATAATAATGGACTATGAAGTGATCGAAATATATTTATCGGGGAGTATTAATTAGTTAATCCAGATTTTACGATTCAAATAAAATGATAAAAGAAAATGAAATTTGGCTTGTCTACTTTTTAAGGCAGTTAAGAAAGTTTAAGATTATAAACTTTCTTAAGTATCTCTAAAGTTTCTTCAAGATTATGAAAATTCATAATTAAAACAATAATTAATGCTGCAATATCAGATGAGAGCATCATACAATCGAATAGTTAGAATAACATTTTTTATTATAGCAAATCTAATTATAAAGATATAATAAGTCCTTCAAAGATTTTCTTAAGTTTTTTAAATAATTATTCAAAGAAGAAACTTAAGAGTTTCTTTGTGTATTTTATTTTCTATTAGTCATCACTTTGTCTCTCTCTCTCTGTCCCTTTTATTTCCGGTTATCTGTTTATCGATTGTAATGAATTACATAATTACTCGTCGCTATGAATAATAAAGAAAATGAAATCTTTCACTGTTTTATCGAATTACTCGTCGTAATGTGATTAAGGATGAAATGATCTAGACTGTTTATTGCTAGCTTTTTCGGAGGGATACGGAAATCCGGACTGAAAATAGCTTAACTTTTTAAAATATTAACATTTGCTTAGTTTCATTAAACGATAGCATACAGGCAGGGGAATTATTCAAGGTGCAATATTTGAACAGAAATTTCTTTTTAATTGTATTTTCTAACTGATAAGGTAGAAAATTTTGAGATAGGCGGGACAGTTTGTGGCGTAGTGTTCATTTGATAGCTTACTTTCGATTGATGACTTTGTTTGGTAGCTTGCTTGGAGGGATACGGAATTCCGGACTGAAAGTGATCATATGTGTCGTAGTCAAATTGGAATGACCTTAAGAGGGAATCATACTTCGATCTTTTTCAACGTTTCTGCGGTAGTTTCTGGCTAGATCATTTTCATCGATTTCAGAGATTTTCTTATTGGTAATTTCTCCAATTAAGAAATTCTCCCCATTTGTATTAATCATCATATTATTGTTCTCTTATTTTCGGTTTATCGATTGTAATGAATTATATAATTACTCGCTCTAATGAGCAAGGAAGAAAGAAAAATGTCCTTTACTGATTTATCGAAAAATCAATGTAATGATGAAACAAGACTTGACTCTTTAAAACATTGTATTATTTCGTCTCATTCACTATTAATGTGCAGGCATCGTTGTTTGAATAAAAATTTTTATGAATTTCCAAAATTTTTGATATAACTTTTGGTTTGGATTGAAAATCGAGACAGTATTCGATAATTCTCTGCGATATTGTTGTTTGAATAAAAACTTTCTAAATTTTGGTTTGGATTAAAATCGATACAGTGTTCAACAATTCTCCGCGGTATTATCATACGAATTCCTCAGAATGAACGTAGTGCCAGATATGGATGACTTGTTGAATGAGCTTGAAGCTGCTGAAACGTCTGAGAAGCTGAAGTATGGTGCGAGTGATCCAGTAACGAGCCCAAAAGTGGTTCTTTTGGATTCTGCGAATGATTTTAATGAAAAGCGAAATACTACACATGTCCTGCATGACGATCATATCGGTATATCCATTGTTGTTGGAAAGTTTCTTTATATCATAAAAGCAACGAAGAAATAATAACGCGATGACATGCTGAAATGCTTCAAATAGCATGGAAAGCATGGAAAATACAATGGAGTGGTGAATTAATAGCATGGAAAGTAAATAAGAATAGCATGAAAAGTACGATGGAGTGGTGAATTAATGAATTAATTACGTCAGATTTCGAAGTATTTCAGAAGAGGCTGACAATATAGCTACTGTTGATATCGATGCAACAAGCGTTCTATATGATATTATCACTTGTTTATCAGCCAATGAAAATGGCAGTTTACGCTGTAGTGTAGAGGCAAAACCGGACGATATTGCAGAACAAGTTACTGAAATTTTAAAAGATTCAACAAGTGAAAATTTAATTTCGGAGAGCATTGGTGATTGTAAAAAAGATAGTACGAGGGTTAGTTTTGCATTTCATTATAAAATTTACGCAAAATAATACATAGTAAAGATTTACGACGTTTGCTTTGGATGTTCTATTTAGAACTAAAATATTTAAATGGAGTAAATATGTTCTTTAAGTCTATTACTTTAAAAGTATGTGAACGATCAAGCGCCTACAAGTAAGAAGTAATTATTCAACAAAGGGAGAAAATATCGTGTTTAATTAGTCATTTTGTAGTTAGAGACATTTTGACAAAAAATAGGAATTTAGGGGTTTTAACTTGTTGAACATTTAAATGATGTCGCACTCACTTATATCACTACGCAGGTGTCAATTTCATAGATGTATCGGATTTTATTTGAGAATATTTTATCTAGTTTGTCTCAAAACACCTCGACCTGTTTCTTTGAAAATAAGTCATGTCACTTTTTAACCAAGACAGATTTGTTTCAGGAAAATTTATTGCATTTGTTTTTAGGATAGTTTATCGGATCATCCGAGCTCATGTTCTAATGTTGTTTTGAATGAATGCAAGGAAACTAATTTTGGGAAACTCTTCAATAAGGTATGACTTATAAATCCTTTAATTTTCAGAATTATTTGTTTTATGACTGTTGGGATTCGATTTATTGATTGCGTGGAAGAAATTGTTCACCAGTTTTAGAGCTGGTTGCTGTTTAATAAAGAATGCTGAGGGATATTAAACTTCGTTTCATATTCCAACATATTATTGGTAGCATCAGGACATTTTGAAAGGGATTCAATAACGAAGGAATATTCGATAGAAGTTTTAACTTGAATTAGAGAAATTAATTGGTTTGAAAAGAAAGATTTGCAGGTTACCGAAGTGGACAGAATAGATGAGCAGTACGCTGAAATGGAACAGTATTTAGACAGGTAAAAGTGCTAGATATGGTCGAATGTGTTGAATCTTAACGGCTGGTTCTATCAGTTTTTGCAAGTTGTAATTTTTTCTTATTAATTATAGGCTCTTTATTGTAGCTGTGACACGAATGATACTTCTCTGGATATTTCGGAACAGCCGTACCTGATACCTGATACGGAAGTTGTGTTTTCTTCAACGAAAGAGATTAAAGGAGAAATAATTACTCTCGAAGAAGCAGGTGGGAGATTTCTTTCCCATGGAGTGGGTTCCTATGGGAATTTTCTGCCAACTTCTAAGTTCGAAAAAGAAACGGATCGGAGAATAAGATGCTGTCGTTGAAAGGATCATCAAAATTACACTAGCAGTTGATGTAGCCCCATCTACCAGCGGTGACGAGCAATTAGTCGATTGTACAGAAGATTCAGACTTAGGTGATGCACAAAAAAATGCTAGTTTATGTATTAACACAGTACGACATCGATTGAATGTTCATCATTATCTTGTTGTACACAATTGTTTATCATAACAGAAGATGCTAAAGCGAGTCAGTTTTTTAAATCTTACTTCCCAATATCACCCTTTCAAAAGAAATTGGCCTTGTTTAGTGTTTTGTAAACTACTTAGTGCAATTTCGGATTTAGTTGTATAGAAATCAAAAGTTACCTGTATTATAATTTCAGCCGTTAGTGCAGTCAAGAAATCAGACGAAAATAGAGAAGAATTTCAAGGAAATGATAATGAGGAAAAACAGCAATCGGAATTGGTAGAAGATGATAGTGATAATTCGATAAGCGAATGTGAGATATCAGTGCCGGTCGTTGATGAGGCTCAAGCTGTCTCTGTAGTCTCGAGTACGCATGACATATCGCATGATCTCGGAATAAAATATTTGACTGAAAGCGAGCGTCAACTTGGAAAGGCATGTAAATTTTTCCAAACTCTTGATTTTTTTAAAATTGGGATAGAGACGTTACTAAGTAAAATTCTAGGCATTCCTTGCAGTGCTTTTTTGCATAATCTATGAATCTTTAATCGTGACAATTTTGCAGATTTTTCACATATAATATTAAGGTAGAAAGTTATGTGTAGGTCTTAATCATTAATAGTTAATAAAATGTTAAATTTAAAGAGAATCGCGTTTTTCAGAAGAAACCAACATGGATAGCCGATAAGGAAATGTTGTCGTGCATGTTATGCTGCAATAAATTTACAGTTTTCATTAGACGACATCACTGTAGATGTTGTGGTCGTGTGTTATGTGCTCGTTGTACCACTCGGAAGGTTGCGCATGTTTATTAAGTTGTCAACGCTCATCTTAACTTCAATAATCGTGAATTAACGTACAAAATTTGTTAATAGAGACTTCTTTACTGTGTATTATTTTTAGTAGGTAAGATTATCCAGTGTTCGGATATTATGACAGCCACTGGTGTATAAAATAGGGTTTCGAGTTGAACTGTATTCAACCATTTCATTTGAATTGCTGATTATCAAGGTTATTAATAACCGATTACTAAATTTATTTTGCTTCTTTATTGCATGATCCAATCCTTATTTTGGTGCATTTGATTTTAAGCAAGGAAAAGTTATCATTTCATAAGATATAAATTTTAGGCATCGTTGTCGTATGTCAATAATCCAAAAAAGGAACACCGGGTTTGTGATCCATGTTTCGAAACATTAAAACGCATCGAGGAGTCTGAAAAGGACATAAAAACACGGTTGGTTTTCTCGGTAAAAAAAATGGAAGATTGTGTACTATCTTCATGCTCACTCTCATGTTTCTTTTCGAAATCGTCTTGGGCATCCTTAAATTTGTGATTATTTGCTCTGGAACTTAAAAAAAAAAAACGGATTTACCAATATAAAGTCTGTATCATATCATTACAGTGAGTCAACAGATACGAATGAAAATGGTCATTCATCAGATATAAGTCCGGCTACAAAACCAGTGTTGAAATCAAGAGGGAAACCAGAAAATGCTATCAGTACTACCGATGATCAAGGCTCATCATCTAATGACGCAGCACATAGTGGTTCTTCAGTAAAGCGAAGCGTTACATTTCGCGATGGTCTTCATCCTGGTTACGGTTCCAATGACACTCAAACATCAATTACTGATATGGGTTCTTCGAAGCCAAAGAAGGTGTTTCTAAGTTAATTTTTCGAAATTTAGGCGTGACAGATGTTGATTCTTATTTGAAATAGACTGTTGTAAACTTATGAGTTCTGTGGAATATTTTAATATATTTCACTCTTCTTCCAGTTACTTACATATAATTTATATAGCATGACTCGAAAAGACATCATGTATCACGGCGCCTGCAACAGCTTCATGTCACTGAGGAATGTGTATGCCTTCTGCCTGGTGGTTGCTTGGCTTCTTCCGATGCAGAGAAAACATCAGCTGTCGATAATCGACATAGTAAAATCGAAAAGAGTTGTTTATATCTGCGAAGTAATGATGGTACCATAAAGGGATGTGATAATATTCAGGAACAAATTACTTCGTTGAAAAATTTTGAAGCTCTTGAAATGATGATTTTCCGAAATTTGTGGTGTAGCATCAAGTTATGTAAATGTGAGTCTTTTTTTGTCAATTTTTATCTGTTGTTCAGTTTATCTTTCGCTGTCCAAAAAAAAGATTTCTTTATCTTTTGTTGCCCAAAGAAAATATTTTTCTCATATTTTTTGTTTGCGCAGTCCTTCAGATTTTCGGTTAGTTTGAAACATTTACTCAGGCTTCAAATTTTAACAAGAGCTTAGGAGCCACTAGAACAGTTTGCTTTATCCGTCTACTCTGTATCACACATTTTTTGGAAAATTAAATGAGGCAAAAATTACAGATGAAAACAAGACTGTGATGTGTATTATATCGAGAGGAATGTCATTTGTTGGGTTGGATGAAATCTTTCTTGCTTATTACTGTGATACGGAGCTCATCGAATTACCAGTCGATTATCTGTGGAGGGTAATGTTTTTTATGCGTTGATAATTGATGTATAATGCTACTGTTGTGAGATATTTATGAATAGAAAGTTATCAGGAAGAGGGAGAGTGTAGTGACTGAGAATGATGAATGATATTTCGACAATTGACTGATTAATTTTTTTATAGATTTACGAAATTTATCAGGATGCACTCACTCCCCGTAATGAGTCATCAGATGAAGAATTGGGAATACGATTGGCGCACAACCGTGTTCCAACACTGAATCGGACAGTTCGGTTTTCAAATGTCGAGAAGCCGGTAGCACGAGACATACTTCTGTTTAGACCATCTGTTCAGGTTGTATGATGCTAGAAATTCTGTTTTTTACTGATTTTGACTTTGCTGTTAGACAACTTGATATCGATTCATGCTATTTTTACTAAATTTTTAGTTTTTTGGTGATTTTAGTGATTTTAGTTATATGAAGAAAAAAAATGCTACTGTTAACTTGCACCACAATTTGAATTGTGGAGTAGTCGGCGTTTAAAAATATTTAAATTAGCAAAGCGACTGCGAATTTCAAGACAAATTATTTTAGTCATTTAAAAATCTCTTGGTACCTTCCTCGTCATTTTTGGTTGCAACATTCATTTATCAGTCCGAATCGATTTGGGCAAATGTGATACCACAACGACTTCTCTTTAGAATTGGTCTTCAAGCTTCATGTACGTCATTATCAGTGCCTTAGAACTCACCGGTTTCATTTGGTTACTTTACATTGTACTTCGGAATAGCTGTGTATGAGCCTCTTGACGATTCGTTATAACTGATTAGGCCGTAAGTATTTCCGATTGCTTTATTTTCAGTCTTTCTTTTTAGCTTCGTGAAGCTTAGTAAAATATTTCTCCTAATTCTTTTACTTATTTACTATTACTCACATAGTGCCGTTAGTGAGGTCGGATTTTGCCGAAAGCCGTTTTGTCTTAGTTTCTGTAACTCAATAGTTAGAACATTTGCGAACAACTATTAAGTCATCGCTATGTTCAGCATGAAAATGAGAATTTTACTGGTATGTATTTTTTATCGTTGTTTCAGTTTATCCTACATCAATCATAAATGATTTCAATCGAGAACCGGTGTATAATTCAATATTTGATGCAACCGTCTTGAAAATGTTCAATGATTTTCGGAATTGGCGTTTCCAAATGCCTCTTATACCTGGTAGCACGTTAACGGTACATGATAACAGCGAATCTACCCTAATTATCCCAACTTGGGCGTTGGAAGAGGCTTGGTTTATTTATTATTCTGCTTTTTTTGCTTATTACTATGCTTTTTTTAAAATATTCTACATACAAAACAGAACTTTTCATTTTACATTTTATGAAATTAAGTAAATACATTATGTGGTTGACTGCGTCATGTTGTTTAGCTCATTTTTGCTAGATATGAGTCTAAGAAGTTCTTGATCTAAGGGAGTACCGCTAATTAGAAGTTTTATATTTGCAAAAAGTATTAACATAGCGAGCGTTTTGTACTTATTGGGGAACACCCTGAATGATTTTTGTATTTTAAAAGAGATTAGCAAAGCATTCAGTTAATTCATGAGGTTTCTGTCTGGCTGGACTTTTACATTGACGTAGATGTTAACTAATTAGAGAATTTGATCTACGAAAGTAATAAGTTTGTTTAATATACGAATATACTGAACACATATAGTATGATCTATCAAGCGAAGTATCGAAAATTTTTATAGAATTGATTAATTATTAAGTAATTTTCAGATCATTAAATTAATCAAAGCAAATAAAAATATGGTTGCGTGGGGTCTCGATTTTAGTCCTGATGCTGATAGCTATCTTGTCTGCAAGCAGGATAATGCTGGTTGTTTCAGCTCACAAATTCTCACAAATGGCATCGAAAATCGAAAAGGTATTTTTCAATTGTTTCTTTTTTCCTCCAGTTTACAAAATAATAACTCACGTTGCAGTAACTGGCGCTTCTTTTATTGTTATTGATGGAGCTTTGAAAGATAGCGAAGAGCCATTTTCCATGAATGTTTTGGAAGTAAGTTCATTTGCGTAATTCGTTTTCTTATTTGGAGATACATAAAGTTGATGTAAACCACTGTTTATTCTTAATATTTTCTTTTTGTCGACTAAATAATGTGGCTCAACAAAAAATACAAAGTTAACAATAAACAGTAGTTCACATGATTTAAATTAAGACATAAAGAACTTTTTTTATTATTCAGTTTAAGTCTTGTTAGGTTCTTACCTCCATCCGTTCGGCTTGGAACAGAGAATTATACGTGTAATTTCCTTTAAAATAATTTTTTTTGAGGACGGCATGACAATTCGTTTTCGATCAGATGTAATGGAATCACTTATTGAAGCACTTTCGATTGGACAGGATTTCGAACACAATTCATCGGCAATGAAATTTTCAGTTAAATGGGATGATGATCCATATACACAGCAGCTTATTGGTGGATTGGTATCACCAATTGATAATCGTTCATTAATCGTTTGTTGTTCTGATTTATTCGACACATTATTTGCGTTTATCTTTTATTACTGCGGGTTTTAATAGTAACATTAACACTACCAAAACAGTCTATATAGTGAGTGCAGTAAATGGCATATTTTATCGGTGAGCGCTTCTATTAGAATATCTATGTGTTCATAATCATATCGTTACTAAAAACTTGTTGCGTTATATCTCCTGATAAGATTTTCTGAGCTACTTCACACTTCCAAGTTGGTCATTACAGGGTTGTTGCCAATACGGCTTGAAAAAATCAAGAATTTTGGGGTCGTCATATCTAATACCGGATCAAGCGTATTGGTCCCTTAGACTGGTCAGTGTGTACAATGTTGGGAAAGGCCGATTCGTCCAGCGTGTTCAGTCAAAAGTTTTCAGTGTCAGTGAACAAGTCACTGCGCAAATTGCAACAACACTAGTACCTTTCACCGCTGCTCTCATAGAACATGATTTGAGGTTTGTCTTGTCCTTCTTTTAATTCTTTTTCAATTCGTATAAAAATTAAAAAAACTCAACGAGACATGTGAACTACTTTTCACCAACTTCCAAAAATTAGGTTTAGACATTTCGCTCCGACAAGGATATAATAAAATGAATCTAGGATCGCAATGCAAAGATTAGTGAAATAGTCTGTTAGTTCAGTAAGCTTTTTCAAGGAACCTGTGGAAAATTACCCTTCATTACAGGTAGGCTAGGAGATATGGTCCACTGAATGACCGGAGCTATTCTGATTATACGATTGATGGGTTGAATTATGTAAAGTATGTTGAATCCAGATATATCTTTTAGGCATATTTTCTTTCGTATTCGCGTTACTGCAGAAGATGCTGAATATAAGACACAGCCTTGGCCTGGTATGGAAAAGGAGTTTGCTGCATGGTTGGATTTTCTGGACTACCAGGTTTGCGTTAATAACTGTTATTAGCAAATTGATATTTCCATTATTACAAAACCTTTTCTAATACATGGCTAATGATCAGGCGATGGATTTAATTTTGTAATGTCTTTATATCCTAATATGTGAATATTTTTAAAGCTCAGAGTGCACTTTCTAAAAGATATATTAATATTCATTTCCTTCATTTGTCTTAACTATATACTTATTTGCAGATAGTACCAGGCCTATTTACTGTTTGCTCATACGTAACAGTCGGATTTCATGCTGAACTTCATATGGCTTTGATTTCAATCCGACCAAACCCGTGATATTTTACTTTTTCTCAAGTTTCGTTTGTGATACTACTCGATAGGCAACTATAGCGCGAATGTTGGTGTTATATTATGCCGATGATGAATATCGATATCGGTGTCAGTAAAATATCTAATGCGCTTTAAAATTGACTAAATTGCTAACATAATTTTGAAATTAATTAATTCCAGTTCTAGATTCCAATTCTGATTTACGTTCTGTTTCAAAATTTTCTTGTTTGTTAACTTGTTTATTTTTCTCCTAATATATACAGAATGATGATTAATTGAGAAAGGAATATGCTGTTAACTGTATACTTTTATAGATTCCTTGTTCGCTGTCAAATTTAATCATCTTTTTAATAGATATATAGTGCTTATTTTCTGTACAAAACAAATTGTTCGCTTCATTTTGAATATTACGATAGGAATATATAATATATTTTCCTACAAAATGCAAGATATTGCCCAGTGAGAGTGCATTCCATTTATAATTTTTTGTATTATCGAAATATTAAGGATACTGATTGGTTTTTCCGAAATAAAAACTTAGTAATCTAATATTTTTTTTTGTTAATGACATTAAACTTTCTGCAACAAGAAATTCCTAATAAGTTGTCTGAAAAAGGCAAATAAATATAAGTGTTATATTCTTGCATTCTGCAATGACTGGAAGTAGCATGGATACATTGAATCCGATAGTTTTGGGACTGGTTTTTTTCTACAAATTATACCGGATTATTGTTTTTTTCTTATCGAATCACAGCTGCCTGGCTTGAATCAATCAAAATAGATCACATCACCGCTTATGCTTGAACATTTCGTTTGAACATTCCACCTGCTCACTAGGTGGATAATCGTAATTATTATTCATTTCGTTACATTTCCACATATGACCCCAGTGGGCAAATATCAAACGACATGGAAGTTGTTCGGGCATCACCGAATGATGCGTTACAAGCATAGGTATTGATGGAAAATACTTGTTGGAACCCTGTAAATTTGAAATTTAAAGAAAGTTCAACTGATGCATTTTGAAGACTCTCATTAAGCTATTTGAATTTTTCACAATACTAATAATATCTTCTTTGATATATCAAAAATAAAAATGAATACTTTTAATTTAAATCCATTATCATTCCGGATGATCAGATAATGTGATACGCCAGTTGGATTATTCTTAAATGGTACTCGAACGCTTAATGCTAGACATTTTCGTTTAGATTCAGAAAAACGAACAACAAATGCTCCTTCAGGTTGCTCCAATAATGCATCTATAATTCGATTCCTGTAATAATTAAAAATGGAATCACTACCAATGAATGATTGGAGAAATAATTCACACAAAAGTATAAAATGCATATGATGATGATGGCAGATGTTTAGCGATTATAAGCATCAATTATTAATTATTATGTCTCAATCAAATCACTAAATAAATTAATTAAACTGATTATTAATTATATATATATATATATCGATTACAAATAATTGATTCATCTAATTCATTTCATTTTTGATTATTTAATCAATCAACTTACTAAACTTATAATTACTAAATTCAGTTTAATGATTTAATTAATTATTGCCATTTGCTAATGAATATAAACTAGAAATTATGAAGGTTTAAGCAAGTAATTTGCATAAACTATAAAATCTCATTAATTGCTCAGATTCACGATTATTATATTGCATTCATTGTTGCATCATAACATTAATGGTCACAACTTCTCACTAACCGATGTACTGTTTTGCAGAAATATGCAACCTGCTCCAATTGTTTTTCCAATATTTCATCAATGGGATAAATCCATTCTGTCCTACAAATATTTTCA
This sequence comes from Cercopithifilaria johnstoni, assembly GCA_916381525.1. NCBI lineage: Eukaryota > Metazoa > Nematoda > Chromadorea > Rhabditida > Onchocercidae > Cercopithifilaria > Cercopithifilaria johnstoni. Next base: position 32,595 of record CAKAEH010001477.1, read on the forward strand.
ACTTTTATTTCTCTTTGAAGAATAAATTGAAAATAGAATTTTAAAAAGTAATTATTTAATTATAACATTTTAAAATTAAAATATTACATTTTGCTTATTTGTAGAAATTTTCGTATTTGTTTTTTAACAAAAAAAAGAAAACAATTAATGAAATAATTTGTTAAATAATGAAAAAAAATTATTGATCGATGATTGGAAGAAATTTTGAAGCGAATTTTTAAATTTCTAAAAACAAAACAGACTGATTGAATAATTAAAGATAAAGTTAATTGAAGATAAAGATAAACAAAACAGACTGAATAATTAAAGATAAAGTTAATTGAAGATAAAGATAAACAAAACAGACCGAATAATTAAAGATAAAGTTAATTAATGATAAGGATAAAGATAAACATAAACTTTTAAGGATATAGAATGAAGTTATAATTTCTTTTTTTTTAAGCTTCCACAAATTTCCGCTAATAAAATTCAGCGTTACCTTATTTTTTCTCTTTTGTTTTTAATCAAATAATTTAATTAATTATAGCCTACAAATTCCCACTAATGAAATTCAGCGTTACCTTATATTTTCTCTATTGTTTTCAATCAAATAATCCAATTAATTAATAGCAATTTAATTTTTAGAAATTACAATCATTTCAGATTTTTAATTTTACTTCCAACTATACTTCGTTCGAAAATTTTGACCTTCAAAAAATTTTTTTCAATTTAATTAATTTCTCGATTTTAATGTTTTAAACTTACAAACGTTCATCGTAGCATAATGATAGGGTTGTTTGAGTGTGACGAATTGGACGAACTATTTCTTCTTGTGTATACTGGAATTGTGAAATTTAAAAGAGAGAATTTTAAATTCGAAAGAAAAATTAGGAAAGGAAAAATGACAAGAGAAATTTGAAATTTCCTTTTCAAAATATAAATAAAATTTGATTACTTTTTTTTTTTGCTCCTTGATTTAAACTAATTAATTTTAATTAAAAATAAAAAACAAAAGAGATTTGAATAAAAAAATTTTGCAATATAATATTATTATGTGAATTTTTTTTAATTTTTAATTGGGAAGAAGCAAATCAAATGTTTAATTGTATTTAGTATAATTACTATGTAAACCTGTGGTGTTGAAATGTGTTGTAAGTTGACAGAATGACGATTATGTGATTTTGTCGTAGGAGGTGTTGAAGATGATGGTTGACAAATTGATATAGGCCTTTCAAACTTTCGTGGTGTATCAGTTGATGAAAACTAAAAATTAATTTAAATATATTCAATACATTCCTACATAATTGTATTGGTTTCTTTTCTTTTGAAAATTGAAAAATGAAAAAATTAAAATTAAAAATTGAAAATTTCGACGCGATCGATTATGCAAATAAATATTATGTCGTAGAGCAAATGATGCAATTTATTTGTTTTATAATTAATTACAGCAATTATTATTATGTCAGCTAAGAGCTAAAAAAAAAGATCATGTTTACAGAAGTGATCATATTTATAAAAGTTATCGAGTGATGTAAACTACATGAGACAATTAATAATTGATTGATAACTGATAATTATGGTTCAATTGATTAGCTAATTAATAATGATGATAATTATGATTCGATGAAAAACATAAGTTTCGTGAATCAAACCCAATTTGCTTAAAATTAAATATTTTAAAATAAAATTTGAAAAATTCTTAATCTTATTATTATCAATTATAAACGTTCTATATTAAATAGCATAATTTAAAATGTCTGAGATCTAAATTTGTTTTTTACATTCTAAATTAATTGCTTACTTAAAGACAATTTGATGATAAAAGAAATGATAAAAAAAAAACAAAAACTGATAAAACTGATAATAAAAAGTAATTCTAATAAATATGATTAAAGCAATAATTTGAATAATTATAAAAATTTCGATGGAATTTTAAATTTAAATAATAACTTTGTTTGAATCCAATTCATTATCTCTTTCATTTTATTTATTATACTACAAAATAAAATCTCTTCAATTACACTATAAATTAAATTCTATTCAATTTCTACAAATTGGAAAAAAGTTTTATTAGATAAAAAGTTTCATTTGTAAAAATAATTAAATTAAATTAATTAATTCTGTCAAGTAGTAAAATATAACTATACAGAAGGATAAAGTACACACTCTAATACTTTTAGTACCATCTGTTATCACAATTAGCGCACAAATCAAAGAAAATGATATTTGCTATTTTTGTTATCAAGATCAGTTGTAAAATAATGTGAAACAGTATTTGTATGAAATTTTAAATTATCTACAAAATTTGTTAAATTTTAAAATGGGTCAAGATAAACGATGAAATAAAAAGTTTGTAAAAATAATTTGATAATCATCATAATGAGCATCATAACTGGCAAATATATTATAATTATGATTATATAATGAGTAATATATATTGCTTAGATTGGATAATGAAGATCAGTTGTTGAAATTTTATACCATTATAACTTATAAAATATGAAATTATCAATGCAACTGAACTAATCATATTTGTCCTCAGATATTTATGAAAATCTTTCAGTTTATATGATTGCATACTTTTGAAATCCTGTCATTCAGATTCTTATTAAAGACTTATGAAATAAGTTATCATATCATGTTCGTATCACTTGTGCGATACAAAAATAGAATTATTCTCAGTTGTTATCCGATTAGTAAATTATTCCATTTTTGTTCATTCAACAAATTACTTCATTATTATACGATTATGTTACAGCACTGATATTCGAATCACTAAATTATTTCATCGTTATTCGATTAATAAATTATACCATCATTATTCGATTAGTGTCATGCTACTGTTATTCGAATCACTAAGTTATTTCATCGTTATTCGATTAATAAAATTACTGCACCGTTATTCAATCAGTAAATTATAAATTATTTCATCGCTGTTCGTTTAATCAATTACTCCATCATTATGCGATTAGTGCTAGACCATTGTTATTCGAACCATAAAATTATTTCATTGTTATTCGATTATTAAACTACTCCATCGTTATTCGATCAGTAAATTATTCCACCTTTATTCGACTAATAAATTACTCCATCATTATTCGATCAATAGTTCCTCAGTTGTTCCTTAGCCTATCTCGTTTGCTTTCAGGTATTTATAAAGTTCCAACTTACATGATTAGATCTTATAACTCAATATTTCGTAATCTTAGATAATTCCTCACCAGTTTAGATATATTTTATTTGATATATGATAATGCTAATGAGCTTTTTCATTTATAAATTACAATAATATTTGAGATAGTTCAAGTTTTTTTGAGATTGCTACTATCATCATAATTACTACTAAAATTCTAATGTTGCTTATTACTATTGTTTTAATTCCAGCATTACTGTAAATAATGCTATCATTGTTATCAACATAACTTTCAGTCTTGCTATAGCTATTATAATAATAATAATTAATAGTACCCAATCATTATGTTTTGTTTTTTAAAATTAAAAATTTCTAATCAAACACCTGATATTTAATTACAATGTTTAATGACAATGCTATTGTTTCTTATTTCCATTTATCAATTCTGATTTCCAAAAACTAATTTTTTCCTTGAAACAAATTAAAAAATTTGATATACCCTTTTGTTGTAAATGGAAGCAGATGAAAGTCGATGTAAAGCTTGGCTGAATACAGCGCTAACTGGTCGCCGACGTTGTTTATTAGGTGCAGATGGAGTTGCTGTTGTGGTATTTTCCTTGTTGTTCAAATCTATATCAGCCCGAGATTTACCAAAAATTCGATTTAGAAGCACCGAAGAAGTTATGTGCAATTTACATTGCTCAATCCCAGATGGAAGATTGGATACTGATGATGGAGTATTTGTTGGAATAGCAGCGTTACGATGTTGTGGATGAATGGCGATCGGTGTTGAGAAACGTGAAGTTAATTTTGGAGGATTTGTGATAGGTGGTGATGGTTTAATCAAAGCTGCTGCTTGAAAGGCATTCTCTAACACCGATTTTATTTCTTCCACCTGAAAATATTACACTTTTTTAAAATTCCATAATATACTTTATCGTATAAACTAATAACAAAGAAAAATACATTTGATAAAATTAACATAAATTAGCCTATTTAATACAAACATTTAAAAAGAATGCTTAATTAGTACCATTTCTTTATATCCTAAATTTAAAAATAAAATGAATTACTAATGAAAATTTGAAAAGAAACATATTTGAACCTATTCTTTACTTATATAAGCTTTATTTTCATCCATTTCATTTTATTTCGATTACTTTAAATATAAGAAGAAAATTTTTCGGAATAAATTGAAACATGATGATAACAAGAATCGATTATATGATGATAATAAGATATGATGATATCTTAGATGCTAATAAGGATCGAAAATATAATGATAATAAGATATGATAATGTCTTAAACATGATGATAATAAGAATCGAAAATATGAGGATAATAAGGAACGATTATATGATGATATCTTGAATATGATGATAATAAGAATCGAAAGTATGATGATGATAATAAGAATCGAAAATATGGTGATGATAATAAGAGTCGAAAATATGACGATAATAAGGAACGATTATATGATGATAAAAAGATATGATGATATCTTGAATATGATGATAATAAGAATCGAAAACATGATGATAATAAGAATCGATTGAATATTTGTTTAGCTAATATCAAATCCATTTAATAATCGATTATTCGAAAGTTCAATAAGTATGCATAATTTTAAAATTTAAATATACTAAAAGAGAAAATGCAAGAGTGGAGAAAAAGAGGAAGAAGACAGCGTAAACAAGCAAATAGGACGAAATGAATGAATTGGTGAAGTGAATTTTCTTCAGAAGCTGACACAAAATGACAATCGAAAATAATTGAACGTTTATGTAAACAATTGTTTAGAAATACAAACTTCCTCTGTTCACTCTTTTCAAAAACAAAAAAACTCTTTGTTTTTAAATTTAAATAATTTTGTCAACAATATTAAAACAATAGAATTTTTCATATGAAATAAAACGATAACTATTTTTAAATGATAATAATACAAACGAATATTATGTTTGTCAAAAAAAGTTCTTATCCGATGAACTTTATAACCTTTTTTTGTTTGTAGATTTGAGGGAAAAAATAATTAGTATCAATTAATCAATTTGTAATATAATAAATTGTAGTAAAATTTTAGCCTATTTCTTGCTTTAATAATAATAATTAACAATTCGAAATTCTGACTGACAAAATATATGCATATGTGATAATTAATAAATATATGCAAAAGCAAATAAATTATAAATACTGAAAATGAATTATTAATGATTTTAATATCTAGACATTATTGGCTCATTTCATTCATTCATTCCATTTTTATAATTGAATGATAATAATAGATGGTTAAATTATTGCAATGGTACCTATAATATCTATGGTACCATACATACATGAAGAGATTATTTCGGTACAGTGATTAGTGTTATCGGTAAAGAATGCATATTATTATTTGTGGTAGCAGTTTCTGAACAATATTGCATAATAATTAGTATAAATTAAGAGTAAACATAAATTGAGTAAACATAAATTTTTGATAAAATTTTAATTCAAAATTTTACTTTTCTTCTTAAACTAAATAAGTCATTTAATTAATTAATATTTAATTAAGGTTACAATTTACTTTTCTCACTCGAAAGAATTTATTAAAAGCAATAAATAAAATATTCAAATTTATAAACTGGGCAAAAATATACTCATCCCAAAATTGATTAATTAATAATTAGTATATAATTCGATTTTTTTCATTTTCATTACTTTGAATTATTTTTCATTTCCACTTTCTACGAAGGAATAAATTCTTGCAACAAAATATTTTTAGTTAATTAATTAAAATTAAATATTAATTATTTTGCAAAAAAAAATTAACTCTAATTATTTTTCCTGCAAAAATTTATCATTTATCAATTATCAGTAAAAATGAAAGCTCAAAAAAAAAAATTAATGAAGAAGAAAAAAAACAAAGGTAAAAAGTTCAAACCTGATGTGATAATTTCGTCTTAAATAGATGACATAATCTTCTATACACCTGTCCGGATGGTTCACGAGCAATATATGCCACTTCATGTCGTTCCGTTCGACCAATTACACAATTCACTCGTCGAATTGATTGACAAAATAATACACGCTAAAACAAAAGCATTTTAATTATTAAAATACGGGTAATATAAATAAAAATTTAAATTTAAAATAAAATGAATACAACGATTTGTTATAATTGTGACCCCTAAGTGTATGTGTTAAAAATTAATTATAATAAATGAATTAAAAAAAATTTCCAGAAGAGAAAATATTTAAAATTTCAATTAATTAAATAAAAAAATAAAAGAAATATTCGTTTCCAAAATTATCATAATTTATCACAGTATTCGCTTCCAAAATTATCATAATTTATCATTATCATAATATTTATAATTCAATTAAAATATATAAAACGACAACAAATATTTTTAGGTTTATAAATATTTTTTGTTAAAAATATCTTTAATTAAAACATAAAGTATAATTAAATTTAACAAAGATAAGAATAAAATCTTTTATTTTAATTTATAATAGTATAAATGATTTTAAATTTATTTAATTAAAATATTCATAAACATAAAAAGTATTTATTGCCGTATTTTCCTATTATTCTAAAACAATAATTGAATTATATTGCAATTAATAAATTTTAATTTATTGCAAATTATTCATTTCGAAATTTTCAGTTTATTAATTCCAATATATTCATTTAAAATATAAAATATTTATAGGTTAGAAGAAAAAAGAAATTATTGAACAAAAATTTAAAATCGTTTATAATATCAGAAATTGAAATAGGAATGGAAAGTTTTATTGTAGCAAAAATAGAAAGCATAAAAGATCGTCAAATTATTCATAGCAAAATGCTATCGTACCGTAAAATTCGACGAGGAAAAAAAATGACGAAGAATGAAAAAAATATGCAATTCATATGCTAATTATAATATTAATAATAATAATAATAATAATAGAATGAATAATATTGGAATTGTATTGAAGTAATCGAAGGAAATGAATAAAAATTCATTTCCTTCGATTACTATCAAATATTTTCTTATACCAATCATACATTTATATTATTTATCTTTTAAATTATTTATAATTTGAAATTAAATAATTTAAATTATTTCAAATAATATTAAATTTTTGAAATACCATATTTATATTGTTTTGTTCTTTTTTTTAATATATATAATCTTTCAAAATTATTTTACACAAATAATTATTGCTTAAATTTTTTGGAATTAAAATAATTATAAAGCAAAGAATCAGTTGTCATTATTGAGAAATATTGGAAATTATTTAATATTTAAAATAAAAATTCGATTAAATTTTGAATTATTTATTTTTTATTATATTTTGAAATTTTTGTATAATATAAAATAAAAAAATGAAAAATCATTTAATCAATTTTTTGCCAAATTTTGAAATTTTTTGTATAACATAAAATAAAAAAATGTAAATTCATTTGATCAATTTTAATTATTTAACTATTTATTTTCCATTATATTTTAAAAATTTCCGTAAAATAAAATTAACAAAAAAATGAAAGTTCATCTAAAACAAATAAAAAAACGATTCATTAAAATAAATTTAATACAATTTTATTTAATATTCAATTTCAAATTTCTTATCTAAAATTGCAGGAAAAGAAGAAGAAAGATTACAACACATATTATAAAGTAGCATTAATTGTCTCATTTTGTCCTTCAAAATTTGTGATAAAAAAAAAAAAGAGAAATTGGTTAATTGATGCTGACAGCTTCTTTTTATAGTCAATAATATAGCCAACATATTGATGTATTATTGTCGGCTGTTACAACGGAAGCTTTTTTTTTTCGAATTTTCAACGAAGTTTAAATTGTAGACGAAAGGGTAACGAACATCAAAAGAACCGCTATTGAGTATCATTTTATTTTTTCAATCTTTCCTTCTCCTTATATTCCTCTCTCTCTCTCTCTCTCTTTCTCTCTCTCTCTTCTTTTCTCTGATGCATTAAAGTAGTGTTTCCAACATTTGGAAATTATTGTTTTAACAGTTGCAAATTAAAATTATTAACTATTGCTAATATTAGAATTTTAAGATTTATGTGTAAAATTTTGCAAAACAATTTTTGCTAATTTTCATTTAACCATTTGAATAATATTGAAGAGAAGAATTTAAATTAATTCAATTAAAATTCTTACCTGAAGTTTAGTTAATTTTGATTAATGAAATTAATTAAAAATTAAAATTTTATCGCAAATTTACTACAATGTAATAAATTAAATGAAGGAAGTTGATCAGAATTAATCAGAATTGAAAGAATTAAATTTAACTTCAAGAGGAAGTAATAGTATTTGTTTTTGTTGTGATTCATATCGTTATTTAATGCTATTCACTGCTTAAGAATTCTTAAGAAATTTTCATTATCAGGATGTTTGCTATATATTTGTAAATTCCTAAAATTGCCTTTCTTAAGAAAATTTCATTATTAGGATGTTTGCCATATATTTATAAATTCCTAAAATTCCTGTTAACTTTAAATTTATCACGAAGATTTGAAATTTGTTAAATTCTACAATTTGATTATGAAAATATTTACGAAATCGGAATGAAAAGAGAATATATTAAAAATTGTAGATGAGAGTGTTAAATTTAATTTCTGAAGTTAAAGTTAGCAAAATTATTACTTCATTAACTTCAACTTCAGATGATGATGATGATGATGATTAATGATAGAATTTATTTTTCGAAATGAACATAATTTATTTAATAACAAATGGCTGATTAAATAATCTAAATAATTTTAATTCATTAAAATACATTTCAGAAGTGTAATGAAAGATACGCATATTTGACATAAAATTTTAATTACTATAAAAACTTTTTTTTAATTATATACTATAATTACTACAAATTTAAATTACTATTCCACTTTAGGCTTTAATTAATTATTACTTATATAGTATCGTAACATATATAATTGTAACCATAACATATATATATATATATATATATGTGACTGTAACTTTTATTAACGTAATATGTGAAAAGTATGAGATAATATCTTTTATATCCTTATAAAAGAGAGATATTATGAAAGATAGTCTTCTGACGATTGTATATCTGACCTCAGGATGAATCGGTTAATTGACATTAGAATGCTTACTTATTTGACCTTAAGATATCTATTATAATATATCTATCATTTATTATTTACAATATGCTTATCATTTATTTATTGGAAATATTTTTCCTAATATTTGTTCATTGTTTGTTATTTATTATTTATAGTATACTTATTATTTATTGAAATAATTTTTATTCTTATTTATTTGTTAATTATTTATTATTTGCTATTTATTATTTATAGTACACTTATTATTTACTGAAATATTTTTAACTCTTATTATTTGTTTATTTTTTATTATTTGTTATTTATTATTTACAATATACTTATTATTTATTATTTACAATATAAATTATCGAATTCGTTCATTCTCATATTTGAAAAAATGACAAAAAGAAATGCTATCTAAAATGCTCACATTTGCATAATCCATTAAATTAACAAATGATAATGGAAATGTCGGCAAATGATATTTTTAATTTTTTCCAAATATTTCCAACTTCAAAAATGAATAGTAAAAATGAATAATATTTCCTTTATTTTACCGATTTCACTTTATCTGATATCTTTTATCAGTTAATCACTTCTTTTATTATTTCTTCCCTTTTTTTATCTTCAAATTTTAGGAACGAAAAAATAGAAATAGTCCTTCAACATGTTTTAATTTATGAACTATAAAATAAAAAAACGAGAACAAGAAAGAATTATGACAAAAAAAAACGATGGAATTTACAGCATTTTTCCCTTTTCTCTTTTCGAATTTTTTATTTTAGAGTATAAAAACGAAGAAAAAGGAACGAAAAATATTTCAAGGAAAAGTGAAGGTAAATTTTTTGGCGCAAAATAATTCCGGTTCTCCGTTTTTTTCTGTTCGTTACACCTAAAATTGCTCAAAAATTAAAGAAGAAAAAAAATTTATTTTCAATAGGAAGAAATATGAAATAAAATAAAAGAAAGAATAATTAATTGCTAACTTATTTAATTTATCTAATATTGATTATTTTTCAAATTTCTTTTCTTCATATTTTGCGGAAAGAAATGGAAATGGAAATTTTGAAACTGCAATAATTACTTCTATTATTAAAACAATTGCTTTGTAAGCTAACGAACAAAATTTATGCAAAGAATTGTTTATTTCGAATTTCAGATATACTCTCAAAAATGATGCATGTTCTCGGTTAAGTAATTTTAAATGAATTCTAATTCGAGATATCATTGATTTCAGGTGTATTGATTTTAGGTGTTTAGGTGTAATGAAATATTAAAAAAAGAAAGAAATTATCAATGTTATTAATTTGTTGAATAAAATTTTATACTGATAAAACGAAGTGATAACAATTTTCAAGTTCATCTTTTATCACATCAATCAAATTCTTAACGAATTTTGATGAATTAAATTGATTAAAGTATCTATTTAATCTTGATTGCAATGCCCTTAAACTTATTGTATTATTTATATTTGAAATATTGTATTTTAACAATTGTAGATATGTGATAAACTATAATACAATTGATTAATGGTTGAGATATTGCAATTAGGTATATGATATGATGATTCTATGTTCACCTTTATAATAATAAAAAAAAATGACCAAATGACCATACCCTCTCTTTTTCTATTCTTCTATACCATTTTGATTCGATCAAAGATACGTATATGCCAAATGGCGTAATAAGCCCTAAATAATTGCTGTATCTTATACAACACAAAGGTTCTTCCGCTATCTTTTATATCCTCTTTTGAAAGTTATAATATCCTGCTGTTACCATTAACAACAACACTTTCACAATTGTTTTTCCTGTTTTCCTGAGATATTTAATGGAGGAAATCCGGAATGAAGTTTGAATATTGAATTGATAATTGATAATAGAAATATTATGAAATTTTTTGAAATAAAAAGAAAAGTAAAAATAATAATTTATCGGATATTTTTATATTATACTTAATAGTATAATAAGTTAGCATTATTATATTTTATATTATACTTAAAATTATATTTATATTATACTTTTATTATATTATACATTTTCAAAAGATAAATTTTTCAAACAAAAATATTATATTATACTTTAATTATACATAGATTATATTATATTATAATTTTTTATATTATACTTAAATTATACCTATACTATATTATACTTTTATTTTATTATACATTTTTATATTACACTTATATTATACTATATTATACTTTGTTATATTATACTTAAATTATACTTAAAATTATACTTTTTATATCTGTTATACTTGAGAAGAGAAAAAATTTAATTTCCTTCAATTTAATTTAGGATTAGAATAAATTTGATATGGATTAAATACAAAATGATAATTAAATTTTGAAACAATAATTTTAAACAATCCTAATTAATGTTTATAAGTTATGGAAATATTTTAACAATCCGTTTCAAAATTATTAAAGTTTTTTTTTTCAAATTTCTGTTTATCAAACAGAAAAATCAAAACAACGAATAAAAAATTTTCGATAGAATTTTAACTAAGATTCTACTGACAATTCGAGATTTCTTGTAAAGTTTAGGGAGAAATTGATAAAATTATTAAAAATTTAAATCTCTAAAATATCATTCGAAATCATTCAATTTACTTTGTGCAAACTTTTTCTCTTAAAATGGTAGATTGCATAGATACTACTAATGACAGTTAATTAAAACATTCAATTTGGGAAATGAAGACGAGAACTTTTTAGGATATTTTAGGGTAGGAAAATGAAGAAGGGAACCTTTTAGGATATTTTAGTGTAGGAAAATGAAGAAGGGAACTTTTTAGGATATTTTAGGGTAGGGAAATGAAGAACAGAATTTCTTAGGATATTTTAAAGTAGGAAAATGAAGAAGAGAACCTTCTAGGATATTTAAGGGTAGGGAAATAAAGAAGGGAACTTTTTAGGATATTTTAGGGTAAGGAAATGAAGAAGAGAATTTTTAAGGATATTTTAGAGTATATAAAGTATGAAATAATTATGATGATAATGATACAGATTTTCAATAAGTTTTTAAATTTTCCTAAAAATTTTAAAATTTAAACTTTTAAATTTTCAAATATACATTTCAACATTCCAAGGACATTGAATAAAGTTTAAAAAAATATGAAGAAGTGCGTGCTGTAGCATTTTTAAATTCAACGATGAAAACGATAAATGAATGATTTAAACTTTGGAAAAATGAGAGATTGAAAAATTTGATGAAATAGAAATTAATTAATTAATTGCCAATTGCCAATAATTATCTTTGCTTCATTCTCTCTCTTTCCTCCTCCTCAATTATTTTTACATATTTTTACTTTAAAATTATTTTCAATAAATAATCGTAGAAACTATCTTACCTCACCATCAATAGCACAAACTTTTACACCAGATACGGAAATTGATAATTGAACAGCAATAGCAGGTTTTCGAGGAATGAATCGATCTAATCGTTGTGATACTGATTCCGGATCGGTTCCCGGTACTGGAAATGATCCAAGCCACTGTAATAATAGTGAATGAATGAGCAAAAAGAATGGAATGCTGTATCAAATTATTCGTTGTATTCAATTAAACTATCTTTTCTTTTATGATAATTATTTTTGAAATAAAAATTTAACTATTTACTGTTGCTATGGAAATTTATTTGATATCATAAATTTTAATTCAACCATAAATGTTTGAAGTGTTTTAACACATTATCACATTTTTGCTTTTCTTTTAATCTTTGTTTGATATTCTCATTTAAGAAGCGAAAATATCCTTTGCATTTTTGTCTAATCTGATATCGCTGAGAAAATTGATAATTCAATTAGATTATATAACATATGTGTATAATGAATTTCGAAGAGCTTAAGAGAGGTCATTTATAAGGTGATAATCTTTGACCTTTTGTTATTTATGCTGTTAAAGCATATATATGTAAAATGAATCAAACCTCCACATTCCAGGAGAGTGAGAAACCGGGTCGCATATGTATCACAAATTTCGCAGAGAGAAGGACAGGCAAGAGGACAGAGACGATCGGCCGATAATGTCGAATGGATCAGATTGTTGTAGTCCGAAATAGAATATGAACAACAGGTGGGCGACAATCTTCGCAACAACTAAAATACACAATTGCGGCAGATAGTTGAAGCAGCAATAGCAGTAGCAACAGCAGCTGTAGTTGTAGCAGCTCGCAGTAAAAACGAATGATGAATGAATGAATGATGAAAACTGATCTGATCGGCATAATGTTTCACTTCTTTCAACTACTATGGAGCGAAAATTAGTCCCACCTACAACTACTGCAACTACGACTACTGCAACTACTGCAACCGAACTACTACTACTATTACTACTACTACTACTACTACTACTTACTGCTACTTACTACTACTTTAACTAGAACTATTTTACTGATCTATAATGATTACTTTAATATAAGTATTTCATTGAAACAAAAAGGAAAATTTGACCTTTTTCAAAAAGACTTTATTTTATTGCGCATGCAATATGCTACAATTGCTGAGGGAACGGATAAACAATACAGTAGCAATAATTGGGGTCATACAAAGTAATTATCGCATGTTTAGTGACACATATCATTTAACCATAATGCATTAAATAGCGAACGGTTACGATCACTTCAAAATTGTTCAAAAAAGGTCAAAATTAAATAATACTTTATATGCAAGAAGAGATGAAGGAAAAAAGAGGAAGAAAGAAGGGACCATTATTAACAAAATTCATTTTACAATTCAAATACACAATTTAAGTTATCCATTTCAATTTTTACAATTGCATTTTTGTTGTTTTCTTTTTCTTTCTATTCAATTAAATTTAATTTCCAATATCAGTTCAAATGGGAAAATGATTTGACTTTTCATTCTATATTGTAAAGTTTACTTGTAACTTAATACTTATTCATCAAAATGATGAAATGGAAAGCTTTTTGTTGTTATGAAATTGTAAAGCAGTTTTCAAGTAAACAAGTAAATAAAACAATAAATGAAATTTAATTCATTTCAATTCCTCAATTAGTAATCAAATAATAATCGATAATAATGAATATATTATTAATTTATCAATCTGTTAAATTTAAAATATCTCATGTCACATATTAGTATTATATCACATATTAATATCACATATTAGCTATATCATTTTATTTCAATTTTTCTCAATTTAAAAACTTTCAAATGCTTCGTTTACATTCTCTATTTCTTCGTCATTAAAAAATCAATTAGTGAGTAAAAAAGATTTCAAATTTAATTACTACTTAATTGTTTTCCTATAATTACATTCGTTATAATAACTTATTTCTTGTCTTATAATTTTATTTCATTTTTCTTCAAACACTTATATTCGAAATGATATAATTAAAATACTCAATTTAATAATTAAATTGTTTACACTATCCTTGAATTATGCATGAAAAAAAAATCATACTAAAAATTTATTACAACAATTTTCAACACTTTCTTTTTTCATCTTTATCTAATCAATCATTGATGAAAACGATACTGAAATGTTAAGCTATATTTATGCCACATAAAATCATTCCTTTTACATTCCATCGAATCGTATATAAATTATAAGACGATAACAATATGAGTTTAGAAGTATGGAAAGAAGAAAGAGAGAGAGAGAGAGAGAGAAGAATGAAACGGCTACAAGAATTTTTGATTAGGCTATTTTTAATAGGTAATAATTTCATGATATTAGCAAAATATATTTTTAAATGGATAAGTTATGGCTAAGAATAATTTCTTGTTTTTTAAAAGGAAATTTTTTTAATTGTAAATAAATTGTAATTAATAAATGCGACAATTTTTGAAACCTTTTTATTATCCTAAATTGAAATTATTTCATTAAATTAAAAATAAAAGATTTAAAAATACTTCTACCTAAAAATCAAACGCAAATATTATTCGTTGGTATTATTCATAAGTATTTTTATTACTATAATTTTATATCTTATTTAATTAGTATTTCGAAATTCGGAAATATAAATTTTTAATTAAGTAAATAAACTAATAAATAATCTAATAAACCAAACTCTAGTAGACTAGAAATCTAATAAACTAAATATAAACTAATTAATAAACTTTTTAATATAAACAAAAACCTAATAAACTAATTAATAAACTTATTAATTGTGACGGTGTATGGGTGTGTTACGGAAGTATAAGAAAAATAAAGCGAATTAACAATTCTAAATTGTTTTCTTAAATTTAAAAAGACATCCTGGAATTTATATTTTATTGTAATTCATACCTTTAAAATAGTAATTTGAATTATTGTTTATTTTGTTTATATTAAAAGTATATAAATGCAATAACGTAGCAACTGTTTATGTTGCCATATTATGCATTCTTTAAATTCATTTCAAGATTAAATTCCTTTTATTAAATCATTGAAATTTTGCCCTGCTGTTAGTATTGGAGAATAAAAATGGAATTAAAAGAAGAAATAAAATTTTGAAAAAATTTTTTTGATAATTAATTTTTAATTAATCTAATGATAAGATTAACAGTACTATTATTAAGTCCACATTAAAATCAACACTGATATCAGGTTCAACATTATTATTTCAATACTAATATTAAGTTCACATTATTATTTCAGTACTAATATTAAGTTCACATTGTTTCAGTACTACTATTAAGTTCACATTATTATTTCAGTAGTAATATTAAGCTCACATTAAAATTTAAATTTTAACCAAAATTATTCCTTAAAATTTCATAAATTATTAAATTGATTTTCAAATATAATCTAGTTATGGAAGTGTTATTTCATTCTGTTAATACCAATGTAACAAAAATTTTTCGACAATCTCAAGTACTTCTCAGTCATCTAAATAAACTTATAATATCCTGTGATACTTGAAAAATTAACAAGTGTACCTGTTGCAAACAAGTTAATGAATAAACAAGCAAATTGAAGTATAAACACAGCAATACTTGATGAAATGATAATGTAAAATATTAAGTATTATAGGAAGCAGTACTGATATTAAACTTAAACTAAATTTGTCCAAGTTAAATAAACCATTTCCTTTCATTCCTAAATTGAAATATTTATATTAAAATATTATCAATAGATTTTTTTCCTACTATTACCATAACCACTATTGACATTTGTTGCAATTTTAAATGATCGCAAAATTAAATAGTCAAATTGTTATCACGTAAAAACGACAATACGATTTATTTATATATTAACGCTTCATTGAAATTTTCAATTTATGTTTTATTTATCCTTTTTTATTAAATGTTTGCTTAGCAATTATTTTATTAATTTATTCATCCATCATTCCAACAATTTATTTATTTATCAGGTAAATAATAGGAAAAATTGCTATTTAATAAATGTTTGCTAAAAAATTTGATAAATTTAAAAAACATACCTTTAATTATAATTAAGTTTATATATCTGAAATTTGATATGTTATCGAACAAATCAAAAATATTGAAATAAATTTAATTTGTATTGAAAGAATAGCAAAAAAGGAAGATCGTTGTTCCATCGTTAATATTTAGCTGTCAATTTAATAGAATTTAATTTCTAACTAATTAGCAATTACGCCGACCCATTCATTCATTCAACAACTTATCCTTCTTATCCACCCGTAGCAACTAATTTCTGTCGTTGGTACGATTTCTAAACAGAGCGACCCATTTTTATTAAATTATTTCATTCAATGCCACCAATTATTTCATTATTATCAAATTAATAGTAATCGATTTATCAGAAAAAAAAAATTTGTAATTATTTTCATTAAGGAAATTGAGAAAAAAAAACAATAAATAGAAATGAATTGATTTAAAGTAATAATAATAATCTTAATCATAATATTTATAATCTTAATCATAATTATTTCGTTAATTACAGGAAAGTATAATAAATATGATAACATTTAAATATGTCTTAAAAAAACGTAAAATATTTTCAAATTTTCTGAAATATTTCCAATTGTTGGAGAAATACAAAATTAATTAATTAATTAAGGATGAATCCATTATATTGTGATAACAAATTGATTTTATCATAAGCAAGCATTGATCAAATCAACAAAATTATTTTCAACATAGAGTTCAATTGATAAATGTATGAACAATGCTAGGCTTAGTAAGGCATTCAATTTGTTTGATTTTGCAGCCCTATCAAATACCACTGAATATTTCAAATTTCATATTATAAAATAAAATTTCTTCTTTTCATCAAGTGCAATTATAAAATTAAATTGCTTCTAATTATGTTTAAAATTTTAAAATCGGAATGTCTTCTTTGAACTTTTGAAATTAATTAATTGGAGTACCATTTGCATGAATTAATTACATTAAATTTTAATTAATTTTTGGTTTTAACTTTTTGTTAATAATTACTCTAACAAATTTATATTAAAATATAAAAACTTTCTGCGAATTAGTTGCAGATGTGGTTTAACAATTTTAACAAAACAACAGTTGCCATCATATTTATCATATCATTACAATGATAACGAAATAATAGTCTGTCAATAATCTGAAATTTATTGGTGCTCAGGCTTAATATAAGTGAATCGCATAGCATTTTCCGTTTAAATTTATTATGGCAAAAACAAACGACTAAAACTAAGCAAAAATTTCCTGTTCAGTTAAAAGAATACATTATTAATAAATGACTATAATTTTAATAATGGATTAATCCGGTAAACACAACTGTTAATTTTCAAACCAACCAAGCACTATTTGAATTAGATTAAATTGCATTATTCATATTTCATATTTCAGTTAAATTACATATTCATATTTTATGAGTTAAAAGTTTAGTTAATCTTTCTATTATTATCATCAATGATTATTAGAATCAACATAATATTATGATTATTAATTTATCTCATGGTCAGAGAATATATCTCATAGCCATTACAATTCAGTATTTGAGGATGGTTTTAAAGCGTAAATGAAACTCATAATGTTATTAGTGTTAGTCCTAAAAATTGTTGATAGTTTTAAAAGCTTACTTCTCAATCTCTCTAATCTCATTCAAATTTTTCCCTTCCTCTCTCACTTCTCAATCATTTCTTTCAAATGCAAATTTTATTACTATCAAAACTAATATCAGCGAAATATTAATTCGAAGCGCTATTACTCCTTAATTGGATAATACAACAAATTATCATTAATCATTTACAAACAATACACTTCAACTGATAAATTAAAATACTGAAATAATAATCATTAAGTTGATAATGGCATTTTTAAATTAATATATTTATTTCTAACAGTAACGTCAAGTGAAATAAGCAAGTTTAGTTGAAATGAAGAAGCAAAATTTTGTCTATTTCCTCTTCTTCTAATATGTTGATTACAAAAAAATGAATCATCCTAATAAATGATTCTAAAATTCTCGAAATTTTGATATCAGAGAAAAAAAAGAAAGGCTATCCCGAAAAGTAAGATCATTTATGCATATTTAATGGAATTAAAATTGGATGATTGGAATTGTATAAAATGCAACATTTTAGAAGTACCATTACAGTTGGAATATGACACTTAGAAGTACCACTATAGTTAAATATGACGCTTAAAAGTACCACTACAGTTGAATAAAGAAATGGATTAAGATTTATACCGCGAAGCAGTATATTACTTTATTAATTTATAAAAAAGAAAAATCCGCTGTTACGCATTTCTCCCCGTAGTATATCATAGAAATTTCATGAGATTTATCGTCACAATTGTTGTTATTAATCTTCGATCTTACAAAACGCATATATGTTTAATTGGGTTCGAACAAATTCAAACAGTTCATTATTCGATATTACACAAAGTTCCGTGATTCCCATCATCGATTTCACATCCTTTCAACACAATTCTCGACATAAATTAAAAGCTATCAGTGTGAATTTCCTTAAATTAACGAAAATTCAAAATTTACCGACTACTAAAAGGTAATTATGAAACACGTTTTCAATAATAGTTGAATCGTTAATTAATTTGCTCGAGCAGCTTAACTACAATCAATCCATCCAGTTGAAATATTCCAATTTTTCTTCATCAAATATTACAATTGTATCTTTCGATTGTAATTTTACACTTCATGCAAGTAGCGAACTCAACATTTGACGTATTAGTAACAATATCACTTCTTATCATTGCATGCCGAAAACTCCCGAAAGGTTTAACTCTAAGTATTTAATGAATCACTAAAAAATATAACTGAAGAATTTACAAAATCACTTAAATGCTCATATTACTGCTTGATATATTTGTTGTTGGCAGGGTATTTCCTCATCATATGATATCTCAGCGTTATATCAAGATTGCAGGCACAAAATTTGAAGTATTGGGATTTTTTAATATAATGAAATATTTGATTGTTCAGAGTTTCAATCAGGTAGCTGTAAACAGACATTCAGGAAAACATAATACTGATATCCGATTGTTTTGCGTCTGATAAGTCCCCATAAGTTTGACAATGAACACCGTAAAATGAGCCATAGTGGAAACACCTCTCTATATTTGCAAATTCAAACCTTTGTAATGTTTCCCATTTCATAGAAAAAAGCAACATGAATCAATGATTCAGAATATCTTTTATTACCATGTGCGAACTTTAAAGTTCATTAATCAATTCTCTAGTTTATTTTTGTAACATATTAAATGCCCCGTTCTCGGCTCAAATTCAAAACAACAAACAGAAATATATATATACAAGCCGAACAACAACTATAGAGAGTCAACCGCGTATCTATGTCCACGCTCGTTATGCGCATGTGAGGTAGGAAAATTTTAGTTATATACTTTCAAGTGCCTTTGAAACCCGAACCTCCATTGCTCAATGCAATGAGCTTGTCGCTAAGCTTGTTAGCAAACTGATTCCGGAATTCTGGTGATATTACATTTAGCAGCTGATAAATCGTTTCAAAATAACGGGTATGCAAATCGAGCTGCCGATAATCACCATTCATACTATCGTGACGATCCGATGCAACACGCCATCCACGTTGTGTCAATTCAATACAGTATGTACGGTCTGGAACAAAAAAGCAATAACTCATTAAAGTCACATTAGCTAAAATCCAAATTCTCTTACAAATTATGACGGATAAAAAAGAAATAGCTACACGACCCGCCAAAAATTTTATAAAAGATAGCTAATACGATTTTGCTCTTTCTCTTACTCCATCCGAGTTACATATCCTGCTCAATTTCAAAAGGATTCTGAACTTGTAGGTATGGATTCAAGAAATATTTTCAAGAAATAACGTAGACAAATAAGTTGAACGTACAAATCATCACGACGTCCCGGAAATAAGTAGCTCAAGACAGGGAAACCGAATAAAGCTGTGTCTAATACAACAGCAAAGACTCAGAATATAAGCATGCATGATGTGATAACACATGCATGATTTACTTAAGTGCATAATTTTCTCTGATGAATAAAAAGTATCATCAAATACTTCGAGCGATTTTTATCTCTATTGAAATAAACGATTGAAAATATGAAATGAAAAAAAAAAATAAATGCACTACTTTAATGAGAAATGGATAAACGAGTGAAAATACCTTCCAGCGTGATAAGATTCATGAAAATCAAATCAGAAGTTCGTGGTAATGATTCTGGTAATGATATCATTCGGACGGCAAAGCCAACTTCACGAATGGCAGCAAGAGCTTCTTTTTCCAAAAGCGAATCACCCAAGCCAAAATTTGCACACTGTTCGGCAATATCGCTGCAAAATGCAGATTGTACAGTTTATGAACGACTGATTACTCTCTGAAACATAATTTTTTCTTTGTTTGATAAGAATAATTTAAAGATTTTGTTAAACACGTGAAAGTTTAAATGTGATCACATGGAGCAATAAATGGTGTTATGAGTAAACTATGGGCTCAAATGAATATGTTGACAGATGCATTATCTTCATGGCTAAAATTAAATAATTCCTAATCTCAATAAACAATTTCATAGCTAAACTTTACGTGTCAATGAAGTCTACTAATACACTTTTTCCACACAATACCCTCAAGCACAGCTGTACTGCATTTATCCTATAGGCTCTAACGGTTGTAATTTTATCAAATTTGTACTTCAACATATCCGCAGTTTGTGCCGGTGATAACGCTGACACTGACACTTTCTTGTTATCACCGCTATCTTCAGAAATGGATTCTATACGAAGCCTACCGGAGCCATCCATTATTGTCTATCATCAAACATCGATCTGCTACTGAAAGCGACACAGTAAATTAGATAATTGTAATTGGAAAATTAAAGAATTCTGTACAGCAAATGGAAAAGTTCAAAAATCAAAAAATTCTGTACGAAAAAATGAAAAAATGAGGCATCCAATATTGAACAATTTATAAGCAAAAATGAAACCAAAATATCGGGAAAATTAAGAACAGAAATGAAACACTTCATTCCGATGAGAAAATCACGCTGACTGACAAATTTACAGATAAGAAAAGCACAAGATATATAGTGTAGGAATAGACGATCAAAAGGCTATGATACTTGAATATTGAGTTGTAGTGCTACGATACTAAGTCTGTTATCGAGTACCACGTATTCAAATCTAGTACAGCTAGAAAACAGCAATAATCACGCGAAATCAGCAACGCAGGAAAAGCGTAGGTCTCGCCCCACCCTGCCCACTGCAGCCCGAAAATAGTCTCACCCGGAATTTATTCGTAACGTGATCAACATCGCTACATTCGTGATGTCTGGTTCTCTCAAATTCTCGCATTGCTTTCATTTCTTTTTCCTTGCAATGTAGATTTTTTCCTGGCCAGGTATTATTAGGAGGATGTGGCTCGTGGGTATGGGGGTGCTCGTGGTTTGATCTTGTTATTAGCCTGGTTTACACGCTGCCATTATTTATTTACGTATTTGGTAGCATTTATTTTACTATGCTAATATCATTTTGCGTAGTACTTTGATATTGCTCGCTTAAATTATTAAAGACATGCACACATAACTCTTCATAAAAGATTGTCATTAATTTAGTACATTTCAAGCCATATACCTTCAATAAAATGTTCTAAAAACAATGTGTCACGTCGAAGTACGTTTCTTGAAATATTAAAAAAACTAGATTTGAGTGTGTTTTTTAAGTTGTTCATCGTCATATCACAGGTTCGTTGCCTTTTTCTGGATGGCAAATCGGACGGTAAAAGATGCGGTTACCGTAAAAGGGACAAATCCCCAGTATTTAGTGGAAAAAATTATCCGCACACGAATTTATGATTCGAAATATTGGAAGGAAGAATGTTTTGCGCTAACTGGTAAGTAATTGAGTTATGAAATTCCGTATTGGTAAGAAATTCCTCCGTGACAGTTTTTTCTACCTAATATTTGACTGTGTCGTTAATGCTTTTTACATGTTATGAAGCAGTTACCTTCGTGTCAATCTTTGTTACATATATACATAACTTCGATGTTCGACATGCTGTAAATGCAAGCAAATCATTATAGTGTAATTGCAGCTGAACTTTTGGTAGACAAAGGAATGGAGCTACGGTATATCGGTGGAATCTATGCAGGAAACGTGAAACCGACACCGTTTTTATGTCTGTGTTTGAAAATGCTACAAATTCAACCAGAGAAAGATATCGCCGTTGAGTTTATTCGACAGGAAGAATACAAGTAAGTTATCAAGTCTAACTGATGAGAGATTTATAATCCAATTTCGTCATTGCATTGGAATTTTGTCATTGAGTTGCTCTACTTCAGATATATTCGCGCGCTTGGAGCAATGTACATCCGGCTCACGTTCACTTCTATCGAAGTTTATAAATATTTGGAACCGTTGTACAACGATTATCGGAAGTTGCGAATAATGAACAATGATGGAAGTAAGCTTAAAGTTGAAGCAGTTATTATTATAACTGATCTATGAAGATTAGAACTCTGTTTAAATTTAGATTTTTATAGGGTTTGAAATTGTTCATATGGATGAATTTATTGACAATTTACTGCGTGTGGAACGATACTGTGATATTCATTTACCGAGGATACAGGTATTCCATGCATCATACTTTTCTTTCTATGTGATTTCTCCCTGATTTATTCATGCTGCTGTTGGCAGCGGTGAGATAAGTTTTATCAA